>PVJS01011437.1:9144-45866 GCA_004027185.1 Glis glis | reverse complement strand
CCAGCCCTATTTTTTTTTATACTTTATTTTGAAACCGGGTCTCACAAAGTTGCGGAGGGCCTCACTAAGTAGAGAGAGAGAAAGAGAAACAGGGAGAGAGGGAGAGAGAGAGAGAGAGACAGAGAGAGACAGAGAGAGAGCTGAGGCTGGCCGTGAACCCGGATCCTCCGGTCTCCGCCTCCCAAAGTACTGGGATTACAAGCGTGCACCACCACGCCCAGCTGAAACCCCAGATTTCAAGTGACTGTTTCTTCTTCCACTCTATTCTATGCTGTTAGGACTTTCAGAAGTCTGTATTTATACTTTTTGCAAAAGGCGAAGCTACTTCATGATTTTAGTGGTCTTAGGGACTGAACTCAGGACTTCATGCATGCTAGATAAACTCTCTACCACTGAGTTACATCCCCAGCCTGACCCCCAATTTTTTTGTGTGGTACTAGGGATTGAACCCAGGGCATTATACCTCCAAGCTACATCCCCGGCGCTTTTTATTTTTTGCTTTTGAAACAGGGTTTTGCTAGGTTGCTGAGAGTCTCGCCATGTTGTTGAGGCTGTCCTTAAACCTGCAATCCTTCTGTCTCAACGTCCCAGGTACTGGGATTACAGGCGTGTGTCATCATGTCTGGCTTCCAACCCCCCCTTTTAATTTTAACTTATTTATTTACCTTTTATGGTCCTGGGGATTGAACCCAGGGGCATTCTACCTCTGAGCTACACCCCTCGCCCTATTTTATTTTTATTTACTTTTTTTGCGGTACTGGGGATTGAACCCAGGAGCATTCTACCTCTGAGCTACTGAGCTACACCCCCAATCCTATTTTTTATTCTTTATTTTGAAATAGGGTCTCACTAAGTTGCAGATGGCCTCACTAAGTAGCTGAGACTGGCCGCGAACCCAGATCCTCCGGTCTCAGCCTCCCAAGTACTGGGATTACAAGCATGCGCCACCATGCCCGGCTCCTATTTTATTTTTTACTTTGAAACAGGGTCTCACTAAATTGCTGAGGGTCTCACTGTTGCTAAAGCTGGCCTCAAACCTGAGATCCTCTTGTTTCAGCCTCCCAAATATGAGGATTACAGGCATGTGTGCCACTGCGCTGGGCTAATTTTTATTTTTATTTATTTATTTTGGTACTGGGGATTGAACTCAGGGGCATTCTACCTCTGAGCTACACCCCCAGCCCCATTTTATTTTTATTTTTGAAACAGGGTCTTCGCTAGGTTGATGAGAGTCTCACTACTTGCTGAAGCTGTCCTCAAACCTGCAATCCTCCTGTATCAACCTCCCAAGAACTGGGATTACAAGCGTACGCCACCACATCCAGCTAATTTTTATTTTGAGATAAGGTTTCTGCTAGGCTAGCCTGGAACTTGCCATCCTCCTGGTTTGGCCTCCTGAGTAGCTGGGATTATAGGCATGAGCCACCCGCCATGTCTTAATGCAAAGCTACTTTTCCTTCTTTCTTTTTTGGTACTGGGGATCAAACCCAGGGGCATTTTACATCCAAGCTACACCTCTATCTCCCCCTTTTTTGAAACAGGGTCTACTAAGTTGCTGAGGGTCTCCCTGCGTATCTGGCTACATTGCTGAGGTTAATCTCGAACATGCAACCCTCCAGTCTCAGCCTCCCAAGTACTGGGATTACAGGCGTGCACCACCACGGCTGATGCAAAGATACTTTTCTTAATGTTGCAGAGACCAGACAAGCCAAATTGAAGGTTGATCACAGGCAACCTAGCGACCAGCAGAAATGGTGGAGGTGGGCAGAGAGCCAGGTGAGGCAGCAGAGTTGGGCGCAGGGGGATTATGAAGCAACAGTCCACGGAGAGAGGGAGGAAAACACGCTGACAGAGGAACCCACGCCAGGACGCAGAGCCTGTGGCTGTATTCAACCCCACTGCCCAGCTCGGCACACAGGCAGCACCTGCTCAAGACCCACTCTACCTCGCAGCCACCTGAGCCTCAGTTGGTCTCATGCTGGCTTCACTGTCCAGGAACCTGGATAACAGAGACTGGACTCTCAGATATCACAGCAAGCTCTAGGTCAGAACCCGACCTCAAGCCAGAGAGAGGAGGCGATCAGGCCCTGACCCGCTCCCGGCGCCGGCTCAAGAACAAGGTGGGCGGCCGCTCGCGCTCCCGGAGGCGCAAAGCAGGCGGGCGGACCGCAGAGTGCCGGGCCGGGGCAAAATGCCATGCGCCCTTGGCTGCTCCGACTCACCCAGGGGCGTGACTCTGATCTCAGGCATCGTCCGAGCCGGCGGGCCTCAGGCTCCGTCTCCTCTCCGCTCCCGGGACTGGCGCGCTCCGCCTGCAGGGAGGGCCGGAGACGCTAGCCAGCAAACCCGGAACCCAAGACGCGTGAGCCCCACGCGCGACACCGGACTGCGCAGGCGCAACCGCCGCGGAATCCGCTTCCGGTCCGCTTGCCGGAAACATAGGCTGGGGCGTCGGGTCCTGATTGGGCGGCCTGCCACTAATCGAGGGGGCGGGGCAACAGGGCGGGGAGGGGGCGGGCGGAGGAGCGCGCCGCCACACCCGCCCAACTGCAGGCTCGCAGGCTGAGCGCCCGGCGCGTAACTGGTGGGACCCGGTGTTAGCTGGGCTGGAGAGGACCTGGCTCCTGCGCCACGCCGGCCTGCGGCTGCGGCCAACCCTCCCCATCACCGGCCTCTGCCGTGCCCTGCGCCCCCAGAGACCCGCCAGCCCGGCGCCACTGGACCGCGTCCCAGGTGAGACTTGTAGGACTCCCTGGACAGCGCCTTGACCCGCTCGCCAAGCCTGGGGTGCCAAGGTGGGGCCCTGTCCTACCGGACGTCCAGCCTATCCTCCCGCCCGATCTTCCCTGCGGCAGGCTTAGAGGTGCCCTGCACCACCTTCCGGGAGCTGGCGGGCTGCCGGCTCCCGGCTGCACAGCCGCTGCCCTTCCTGTTGTTTCCAGCTCGCGCGGACAACTCCAAGTAGCTCCTGGCAGCTAGCTCTTTGTTGTGTGCTGGCTCGGGTTCTAGTCAAAAAGGCCAAGCCCGCGGAATATGGGTGGTCAAGAATAAACCCCTGGGGCCTCCGAGACCATCTGCTCAGTGGACAGCACACAGACCCTGAGAGAGGGGAGGGGCTGCCGGAAGACTTCAGATCAGAAAGCCATCTTCCTGAAGCCAAGGAGAACCCACCTCCAGGGGCTCCGCCCTGGGCCAGGCATGCAACCCAACCCGTGGAGCCTGCAGGGCCTGGGCACCCACTGGACACTACCTCTGCTCCAGCACTCTAGGCCATGGGCAGGGCAGGGAGTGCAGCCCATTTTCCCCAGAGATGAAGGGCTGAGTCATAGGGTGGTGTGAGCAGAAGGCAGACCGTGTACAGAACCCAGGTGTCCTGAGCCTGTCTGCTGGGGCCTAAGGGGCACGGGAACCCCCAGCCCCAGCCAGGTGAATGTTCATCCTGGACACAGGTGCAATGAAGCCAGGGCCCATCGGGGCTGCTACAGTGTCCACCCTGAATGCCAAGGTTGAGGCCCTTGGGACACCCAGGAAAGTGGGGGCTGGGGTACTTGGAAGTACCCACCCAAAGTGTGGGCAACAGGGTGTTTGTGGAGTGAGAATGCAAGTAGAGCTGGGCATGGTGGTGCACACTTGTCATCCCAGTACTTGGGAGGCTGAGACAGGAGGATCCGGGTTTGCAGCCAGCCTCACCTACTTAGTGAGGCCCTCCGCAACCTAGTGAGAACCTTCTTCAAAATAATTAAAAAACAGGGCTGGGGGTGTAGCTCGGAGGTAGAATGCCCCTGGGTTACATCCCCAGTACCGCAATAAAAAAAAAAAGAATGCAAGCAGAGCCCGGCGTGGTGGTGCATGCCTGTAAGCCTGTAATCCCAGTACTTGAGAGGCTGAGACAGGAGGATTGCAGGTTCAAGGACAGCCTCAGCAAGTAGTGAGACTCTTATCAACCTAGCAAGACCCTGTTTCAAAATAAAAATAGGGCTGGGGATGTAGCTCAGAGGTAGAATGCCTCTGGGTTCAATCCCCGGTACCGCCAAAAAAAAAAAGAATGCAAGCAGAAGCCAGGTGAGGTGGCACATGCCTATAATCCCAGTACTTGGGAGGCTGAAACAGGAGGATTGCAGGTTCCAAGCCAGCCTCAGCAACATAGTGAGGCTCTCAGGAACTTAGTGAAACCCTGCTTCCAAATAAAAAATAAAATAGGACTGGAGATGTAGCTCAGCGGTAGAATGGCCCTGGGTTCAATCCCCACCACCAAAAAAAAAAAAAAAAAGAAAAGAAAAAAGAATGCAAGCAGAATCCAGAGCCCATTCCCACCTTGAGGCTGTCCCAGACCACTTCCAGAATTTTCCCTGAAGTAAGAGGAAGGGCCTATGGCAGTCTTCTGAGTATGGTAAGACCTTTGGCCCAGCCACCTTTCTGTGTGGGGTATGTACAGTTTTAACAGCAGGAGTGAAGATTGGCATTTACCTATCGAAATACCAGCCCCACTGCTTCTGCTCTGGCTTTGGGGATGCAGTTCTGAGCAAGAAGGGACAGCCACCCTTCCCATGTGCTCACCCATCTCCATTTCCCAGTATTTATATCCCTCTAACCTACTGTGAGAATTACCCACGCTCTCTGAGTCCCTGTGTTTGCTGGGCTCTGACCTCCCCATCAGAATTTTGCCCTAACAGGGTGGGGCTCCAGGTGTGACCAATGCTCCAGATAGTGCCTGGCTCTCAGAAAGGTTTCTCCAGCCAGTGGGAATAGACAGTGATTCTCGGGAGAGAAACCAAAGACAAATAATCAAGAAGCCTCAGCAGAGATGCCTGCTGCAAACTGGATGCAGCCAAGGGCCCAAGGGTTAGTGGCTGAATGACAAGGAGGGGCCATGCCATGGACTGTGGGCATGAGATACCAGGGAGAAACACTGTAGGGTCAGGTCAGGGTGTCTGCAAGCTTGCAGCTCCTGGAGAGAGAGCTCAGTGTAAGGGGACAGGGCCTTATCGTGGGGTACCTTCCAACTGTTCCTCCATCCCCCACCTCTCTGGAAGAAGTGAGTCACAGAGTGAGCTGACCCAGTAAAATGACCCACAGGCTGTGTGTGAAACTGTTTCAGTTCGTGTTGGAAAATGGATGACTTGGAGACAGAATTCAACTTGAAAGTTGTGCTGGTCAGTTTCAAGCAGTGTCTCAATGAACAGGAGGAGGTGCTGCTGGACCACTACATCACTGGCTGGAAGGGGCTGGTCAGGTAGGTACACAGGGGGCTGCCGCCCACAGGGAGCCCCACTGCAGGTAGTGGCTTTCCTGCCAGAGTCCATGTCCCCTGCAATATGGGAAGCTGCTTGTGGCCTGGGTGGAGCCTCAAGCTTCTACTTCCCTACACAGGTTTCTGAACAGCCTGGGCGCCATCTTCTCATTCATCTCCAAAGATGTGGCCTCCAAGCTGCAGATCATGGAGCGTCTGCGGAGTAGCCCAGAGCATGAGCACTATAGGAGCCTGCAGTCCATGGTGGCCTATGAGGTGGGCAGCAATTTGCTGGACCTGGATCGCCGCTCCCGCCACCCCAGCTCAGGCTGCCGGACTGTGCTGCGCCTGCACCGTGCCCTGCACTGGCTGCAGCTGTTCCTGGAAAGCCTGCGCACCAGCCCCGAGGACGCGCGTACCGCCACACTCTGCACTGACTCCTACAACGCCTCGTTGGCTGCCTACCACCCCTGGCTCGTGCGCCAGGCTGTCACTGTGGCCTTCTGCGCCCTTCCCACGCGCAAGGTCTTCCTCGAGGCCATGAACGTGGGGTCCCCTGAGCAGGCCGTGGAGATGCTGACTGAGGCCCTGCCCTTCATCGAGCAAGTGTACAACATCTCCCAGAAGCTGTATGCTGATAACTCCCTGCTGAACCTACCCTAGTGGCTGGCATTGTGCCTGACTGGGCTGAGGCAGCCAGGGCCCACCTTTCCACAACAGAGCTTGCTAGGTGCCACTATCGCCCCTGCAAGCTGAGCCTGTTGGGAGCCCCTGGCTGACAGGAAAGGTGGGCAGCTGGCCCAGAAGAGGCAGCACAAGCCGTCCTCCTGGTCCAGCATGGGACACCCTGAGCTGCAGCTTTGCCCCCAACCTTGGTTACACACCTGCTCAGTCAGGCCTTCCTGAGGTGCAAAAGGCAGGGAAGGCGGGGCGGGATTGTTGCATATGCAACAGCCCCACCACTGGGTGTGGAATCAGTAAAATGGTGTGAGTCCCTAGCCACAGAGGCTTCAACCTCCCCTGGCCAGTGTACCCAACCCACGTGTACCTTTCCCAATGCTGGTCCCAGGCCCAGGAGTCTCAGTCCCCTCCATACCCAGCTGGCCATCCCTGGGCAGTAGTCAGGGTTCTGTGAACTCTCCCTGCCCTTCACCTGCCTCATTAGCCTCTCTGCATGCCGAGCAGGCCAGGGGCCCTCATGTCCTTGGCAGTGGCACCTGGGAGCAGAAGCCCAGAGTCAGGTCTCCCTGCAAGGTCTCAGAAGACGTGCCCTGCTTTCAGGATGGCATTCTCCATGGCCCCTGCAGGTGTCCACTTGCTGGGGGTCTAGCCAGCTGCCTCCTGTGGGGGTGCTATTGCAGAACACACCAGCACACTCGGAAGCCCTAGGAACCCACCACCATGGGCCAAGCTAGGCCTCGCCCTGCCTGGCCGGCACCCAGCGAGGAGCTGTATTCCCCTCCCCCTATGCTGCTGCTGTCCCCATGGTGTTCAGAGGCCAGGTGGCCCAGGACTCAGGGAGGGGGCTGGACCCCCTTGCCTAACCGACAGGCCCAGCCATCATCCGGCCTCTCCCACTGGCTCTACAGGAGCCCCAGGACAGACCCACAGGGACAGCATCTGCAGAGCGGCAGATGTGCTTACTGCAAGCTTTCAGGGAATACCTGGTCCCTTAAAAACTGATGTATGTGATATTTTCCAACATAAATAAATGACTTATGGGACTGGGTATCACACTCCAGGATGGAGGCACTGGGGTACACCAGGTGCCAGGTTACTTAGGGGAGGAACATGGGGGTACACAGCAAGGGCGGGGAGGGGCCTGACTCAGGACAGGGTTGAGGCATGTGCTCCCTGGCAGAAAGGGCTCAAAGGACATTGTCAACCGTGGGGCACAAGGCACACCCAAGATGGTGGCCAGCACAAGGAAACTGATTGTGCCCATCCCTGCAGACTTTAGTTTGCCCCCTCCCTATGATGTGAGGTTATCCCCATTTTGCAGGTAAGAAAACTGATACTCACCCAGGGTCACCTACCCTGAGGGGCTGGGTTGGAAGGGCAGGTCTGGATCCAGCCACACACTGCTAGAGAAGAGAGGGCTGCCCAGCCAGGCATGGTGGTGCATGCCTATAATCTCAGTACTTGGGAGGCTGATACAGGAGGATTGCAGGTTTATGGTCAGCCTCAGAAACTTAGTGAGGCCCTCCACAACCTCGTGAGTTTTAAAATAAAAAATAGCCAGGCATGGTGGCCCATGCTTGTAACCCCAGTACTTGGGAGGCTGGGACTGGAGGGTCTGGGTTCGCAGCCAACCTCTGCTACTTAGTGAGGCCCTCCACAACTTAGACCCTGTTTCAAAATAAAGAATAGAAAATAGGGCTGGGGGGTGTAACTCAGAGGTAGAATGCCCCTGGGTTCAATCCCCGATACAGCAAAAAATTTAAAAAAAATCAGGTTGGGGGTGTAGCCCAGAGGTAGAATTCCCCTGGGTTCAATCCCCAGGCCAGGGCCAAAGAGGGGGCTGCTCTCTGCCAGGACACCACCCTGGACAGGAAAAGGATGCATGTTGGGCAGGGTCCTTTTAGCACTCCACTCCAACCTCAGGGTCCCCTGGGGCCACACATCTGCCAGGAGCCAGGGTCCATATGATGCCAGCAAAGGCTAGTGATCACAATGGACTGGGGGAGAAGACAGCCTGGGGTCCACGGTGCGGAGCTCCTGCGTGTGCCAGAGTTACCTCATGGGGCAGCAGGGAAGAGGCAAAGGCCAGTTCCACTGTTCCTAAATGCCTGGTAAGCCCCAACTGGGGCTGACGACCTGGAGCCCCCACACCAGTGCTGGGGGGTTGCTGTGTCAGCAAGGGCTCCCCCAGATCCAGGCTGAGGAGAGGCAGGTTCCAAGCCATCAGAGGCTAGGGGACTGTCTACCCCTCCCATCACACGCAGGCACACACCTGGCCTGATAGCCACACCAGCCTATTTGGTTATGGCCCTTCCTCCCTTGTTTGCATGGACCCTTCCTTCAGTTCCAGCTGGGAGCTGTCCCCAGGGGGCACCTTCTCAGAAGCCAAAGAAGGAGTGCCTGGGCCAGGGGCCAGCTGAATGGGCACAGGTCCCTGGCAGAGGAAAGGTTGGGACCCTCAAGGGGTCTTCCTGCTCCCAGATAGCCCAGGCAGGCTGGGCAGTCAGCCACAGCCCCCCACCCAAGGCCCTCCCCACCCCAGGCTGAGGCCTGACTGATCAGCTGTCCACTGTCCTCCCAGCTCATCTGCAGGCCTGGGGGTCCACTCCTACAGCCTCCTGACTGCTGACAGCACTGCCTTGAATTGGAAGCCAGGGCAGGAGAGGTGTTTCTGTGCCTCTGAGAAGCCCCCTAGGTCACCAGCACTCCTTGCCTCCCTCAGGGTTAGCTGGGACCCCAGGGCCCCAGACACCCCTCCACTGCCTCCTCTCCTCCAGTCTGCCAGGCTGCTCCAGCAGTGTGTGTGTGGGGTACTGAGAGGCTTAGTACAGGCAGGTGACAACCCTTGGTCAGCAGCCACTTAGAGCCTGCCTGCCAGGTCACTACGGCCAGAAAGCGTAGTGGTGACATGAGGATAAGAGTCCCTTGGGAGCCGGGCGTGGTGGTGCACGCTTGTAATCCCAGTACTTTGGGAGGCGGAGACCGGAGGATCCGGGTTCACGGCCAGACTCAGCGCGCATGCGCGTGCGCGCGATCGATCGATTGATCGATCTCTCTCTCTCTCTCTCTCTCTCTCTCTCCTCTCTCCTCTCTCCTCTCTCCCTCTCTCTGTCTGTCTCTCTCTCTCTACCTAGCGAGGCCCTCTGCAGCTTCGTGAGACCCGGTTTCAAAAATAAAGCATAAAAAAAATAGGGCCGGGGGCGTAGCGCGGAGGTAGAACGCCCCTACGTTCAATCCCCGGTACCGCAAAAAAAAAAAAAAGAGTCCCTTGGGACCTGGCATATTGAGGGCATCACCGCCCCCTGGGGGGTTGACAGGTGATCATGGCACTGGTTTTGCTAAGCAAATCCTCTTCCCCCTCCCCCTGCACTCACTACATCTGGGGCTCCCGACCAGCTCATCCACTTGTCTTGGCCGGAAGCTGCCACCTGCCATGCCAGGCATGGCTGTGCTGGGCCTCGGCCTGGTGGCTCTCCTGGGTGTTGGGACGGGGGCCTCATTGTGCCTGTCACAGCAACTCAGGATGCAAGGGGACTACATGCTGGGGGGGCTCTTCCCCTTGGGCTTGGCCGATGAGGATGGCCTCCGCCACAGGACACGGCCCAACAGCCTCATATGCACCAGGTATGGAAGGGGGCAGCTGGGGAGCACGCCCTGGCTGGGTGTGCTCAGGTCTGTGGTGCTCTGGAGCTGGGGATAAGGTAAGGTGGCAGCCACCTGAAGCCCTGTGTGGCTTCAGGTTCTCACCCCTTGGCCTGTTCCTCGCGATGGCCATGAAGATGGCTGTGGAGGAGGTCAACAACAGGTCCACCTTGCTGCCTGGGCTGCGCCTGGGCTACGACCTCTTTGACACGTGCTCAGAGCCCATGGCCACCATGAAGCCCAGCCTCATGTTCCTGGCCAAGGCAGGCAGCCGCAGCATTGCCGCCTACTGCAACTACACACAGTACGAGCCCCGTGTGCTGGCAGTCATTGGGCCCCACTCGTCAGAGCTCGCCCTCATCACAGGCAAATTCTTTGGCTTCTTCCTCATGCCACAGGTGAGTCCCCTGTCCTTGCATCCCCCCCGTCAGCCCTGCCCATGGGAGCCCTCACATCAGGAGGTATCTCTTGGCCACTGTAGGTCAGCTATGGTGCTAGTATGGATCGGCTGAGCAACCGGGAGACCTTCCCATCCTTCTTCCGCACAGTGCCCAGTGACCGAGTGCAGCTGGAGGCCATCGTGAACCTGCTGCAGAAATTTAGCTGGAACTGGGTGGCTGCCTTGGGCAGCGAGGATGACTATGGCCGGGAGGGTCTGAGCATCTTTTCAAGCTTGGCCAACGCACAGGGCATCTGCATAGCACATGAGGGCCTGGTGCCGCTGACCCAGGGTGAGGCAGGTGGCCAGCGGCTAGGCAAGGTGCTGGAGGTGCTGAAGCAACTGAACCACAGCAGTGTGCAGGTGGTGGTGCTGTTTGCCTCCTCCCATGCTGCCTGCACCCTCTTTCGGTATAGCATCCAGCACAACCTCTCGCGCAAGGTGTGGGTGGCCAGCGAGGCATGGCTGACCTCAGACCTGGTCATGACACTGCCCAACATTGTCAAAGTAGGCACCGTGCTGGGCTTTCTGCAGCGGGGCGCCCTGCTGCCTGAATTCTCTCACTATGTGGAGACTCGCTTGGCCTTGGCCGCTGACCCAGCTTTCTGTGCCTCACTGTATGCTGAGCCGGACCTGGAGGAGCAGATGGTGGGGCCACGTTGCCCACAGTGTGACCACATCACTCTGCGGAATCTGTCAACTGGGCTGCTGCAGAACCTGTCAGCCGGGCAGCTACACCACCAGATTTTTGCCACCTACGCAGCTGTGTACAGTGTGGCCCAGGCCCTCCACAACACCCTGCAGTGCAATGCCTCCAGCTGCCCCGCACAGGAGCCTGTGCGGCCCTGGCAGGTGAGAGTGGGGTTTTAGCTGGCCCCTGCAGGAGCACTGGGCTTCAGGAAAAGCCTGTCTTGGCTAGAGGTGGCTCCTGAGTCAGCCCTGCCACACCCCTACTCCCACTCCCAGCTCCTGGAGAGTATGTACAACATGAGCTTCCACGCTCGAGGCCTGACACTGCAGTTTGACAACAGCGGGACCGTGAACATGGAGTATGACCTGAAGATGTGGATGTGGCAAAGGCCGTTGCCCAAGCTGCACACGGTGGGCACCTTCAATGGAAGACTTCGGCTACATCCCTCACAGATGTGCTGGCACACGCCAGGCAACCAGGTAAGTGCAAGGCACACAAGTCCCAGCCACACAGAAGTCCCATGGACAGGCACAGGCTTGGGGGAGGGGTGTCTTGGGAGGACACAAGTGGAGTCATACCAAGCCCCGCTCCAGGCGCCGGTATCCCAGTGCTCCCAGCAGTGCACAGAGGGCCAGGTGCGCCGTGTGAAGGGCTTTCACTCCTGCTGCTATGACTGCGTGGACTGTGAGGCTGGCAGCTACCGGCAGAGCCAAGGTGAGCCACCTTCCTTGTAAGGATCTACACAGTGGGGGCAAGGGGAACCAAAATATCCCACCTGGGGAGGGCTCCTGCAAACCCTGGCTCCAAGGCCAACACTCAGGCCAGAGACCATGGTGGGGCCAGGCTAGGGAGTCTGTGACCCCAGCACCAGCCCCCAGGACCCCTTTTTTCCTCCCTTCCTGTAGACGACCTCACCTGCACCAAGTGTGGCCAGGACCAGTGGTCCCCAGAGCGGAGCACACGCTGCTTCCCCCGCAGGCCCAGGTTCCTGGAGTGGGGGGAGCCTGCCATACTGCTGCTTCTCCTGCTGCTGGGCCTAGTGCTGGGCCTGGTGCTGGCCACCCTAGGGCTCTTTGTCCGCCACTGGGACAGCCCACTGGTTCAGGCCTCAGGTGGGCCACTGGCCTGCTTTGGCCTGGTCTGCCTGGGCCTTGTTTGCCTCAGTGTTCTCCTGTTCCCAGGTCAGCCAAGCCCTGTCAGCTGCCTGGTCCAGCAGCCGCTAGCCCACCTCCCGCTCACAGGCTGCCTGAGCACGCTTTTCCTGCAGGCAGCTGAGACCTTTGTGGAGTCAGAACTGCCGCCGAGCTGGGCGGCCTGGCTGCGCAGCCACCTGCGGGGGCTCTGGGCCTGGCTGGTGGTGCTGCTGGCCATTCTGGTGGAGGCGGCACTATGTGCCTGGTACCTGGCAGCCTTCCCACCAGAGGTGGTGATGGACTGGCGGGTGCTGCCCACGGAGGCACTGGTGCACTGCTCCATGCGCTCCTGGGTCAGCCTGGGCCTAGTGCATATTGCCAATGCCACGCTGGCCTTCCTCTGCTTCCTGGGTACCTTCCTGGTACAGAGCCGGCCTGGCCGCTACAATGGAGCCCGTGGGCTCACCTTTGCTACGCTAGCCTACTTCATCACCTGGGTCTCCTTCGTGCCCCTCCTTACCAATGTGCAGGTGGCCTACCAGCCTGCCGTGCACATGGGTGCCATCCTTCTCTGTGCCCTGAGCATCCTGGCTGCCGTTTACCTGCCCAAGTGCTATCTGCTCCTGTGGCGGCCAAAGCTCAACACCCCCGAGTTCTTCCTGGGAGGGGATCCCGGAGATGCCAGGGATAGGGTCAGCAGTGGGGGCAGGGAGGGGACTCAGGGAAACAATGAGGGACCCCTGACCCAGTGACCTTATCCCCTGAACCCAGTCCTAGTAGAGATTCCCCCAGCATTCCCAGACTATCCCCCCCACTGAGACCCTCCAGCTCTAAACCCTAACAACATATTATCTATTGACCTTGACCCCAGAGTGCAGTGTGCAGGAGGAGTCCTGTGACCTCAGCCCAGGGCCTCAGAGAAAGGCTCTGTCCTTGACCCTGTTGAGCCCCAACCAAAGCCTGATCAGGTGGCCTGGCCCCACTGTCCCAGAAGGTAGCCCACACTGTGACCTCAGGAAAGCCCTGGCCACCTGTGTGGCCACGCCCAGCACAGGGTCCCCTCCTGGCAGGTGCTGTAGGAGTGGGAGGCTAGGTACCAGCTGGAACCCAGGGCAGGAGGGCCAGCAAATTAGGGCCCTGCTCAGGGGAGGTGGCCTCCTCTCTTCCTGGCCCAGACCACACTGGTGGTGGTGGTGGTGGGGGTCTTGCCCACTGACAGCACCATGGACAGCGCCCAGGCAGAGGTGGGGGTCAGCACCATGGCCAGCGCCAGGACCCCTGGAGTCTGGAGCCAGCACCAAGGACAGAACACTGCCTGCCAGGATCCTGCTGCCTGCCAGCACCGGGGACAGAGCCTCATGGCTGAGCAGAACTGGAGGTCTGAAGCAGGACTGGGGTCAGAGATTCTGGGCCCGCTCTAGATCCACCACCCTCAGGCCTGAATTTTGAGGCAGCCCAACCAGAGATAAGGGAGACAAGCCACACACCAGTCCCATAAAATTAAACGCTTTTTAGTGTTTAAAATAGCATTTACACAGAAGCAGCTCTATGTGAACTACCCAGACGCTCGACTTTGACACAGTATCTACAGCGCAGAAGAATGGGGGCCAAATGTGCCAGGAAGGCAGCGGCATTAGGGTGGGTGACCCCCAAGGATGGGCCAGGCAGGTACCCTCCCCAAGACCCCATCCCTGCAGCAGTCGTGCACAACAACACCCTCGACTCCAGCCATGTTCCTCCCTCCCACCAGCCAAGGCAAGGTGCAGGGCACCCTGTCCCCTGGGCTCCCCAGCGACCATCCTCCACACACTTCCTATGTTCCCCATGCTCCCTCTGAGTCCCAGGAGGAGAGGGGGAACATGCAGACTGCCCACCTGGGCAGGGATGGGGACAGCTGACCAACTGCTACCCCCCAGAGCAGGCAGGCCGACAATAAATAAATAAGTTAGATCACACTATGGGCAGCCAGAGGGGCCTGGCTCCGATTCCACTCCCTCAAGGCAGCCCACCTGGGCCCAGTGGGCAAGGCCTATGGTGGTGGCAGGGTGTGGGGGGCGGCCCTGTTTAGGCTGGGGTCTTGTGCACAGCTCCGGGAGAGCAGGGGACAGCACGGGCCTCAAGAGCCTTCCTCATCCTAAAGGGAAGTCACCTCCACAGGAGGGGGCAGAGGGTCCCTGAGGATCACGCCAAGGGATCAGGCCAGATCTGCCCAAGGACAGAGATGGTCTCCCCATGGGGGTCTGCAAGTCCAGATCGCAGCAGTATGGCTGCATTCAGACCATTACCTCTAGCCTGCTCCCACCACCCACCTGGCCTGAGCCCCATAGCTGGCCTGTTTCTGGCCGGCCTCCACTACAGCAGGACTGTTCCCCCACCATAGCAGGGCTGAAGGCACTGGCCACCAGTTACATGATGTCCACGAAGAACTCACAAGGGTTCCCCATGGCCTTCTGGAAGGACTGACGGCTGCCTGTCAATTCTGGGGGCACAGCAGCCAGCTCCCGAACAGGCGGCCCCCCAGGAGGCCCGCCCACCACTGTGTAGGCCTTTGCCAGGGGATGAGGTGGGGGGAGCCCTGGGGCGACAGCAGAGGCCTGGCTGCGAGGGCTGCTGCCACGGCTGAGCTGACTGACTGGACGTTCTCGCCAGGCGGCACCACCCAACCCACTCTGCACCGTGTGGTCTGACTCGCTGCCACTGCCCCCGGCTCCAGCCGCCCGGCGCTCCTTCTCTCGGCCAGGGGCCCGACGGCTGCTCCTGGTGGACCCACTGCTTTTGCTCCCTGAGGGTGAGAGGGGAGTGATGGACGACAAGGTCAGCAGCAGGCCTGGCCACTTCTGGTCCCCCAGCTGCTCCCAGGCAGCCAGGGGCAGGACCGGAGGGCCTCCGCGGGTGGAGTGTGGGGCGGCCATGCAGACGCAGGGCAGTGCCGCTCCCGCCCCAAGAAGCAGGAGCAGCTGCAGAGGCAAGGGGGGCAGTGGCAGGCAACGGGGACACAGCGCTGGCTGGGAACCCCATACCTCACCCAATGCTTCAACCGAGGGCTGGTCTAGCAGCTGAGAAACTGAGGCACCAGCAAAGGTCCTGTGTGCCTAGTGCACCAGCCATCCTGGGCTCCCCACCCAAAGGCCCACTGTCCACCCAGCCCCTGGGCCCTGGCCGGCTAATTGCCTCAACCCCTGTCCCGGGCTCCCAGGAAGCATTGGGAACCTGAGGACACAGGCTAGCTGGGGACATACCGAGAGGGACGCCGGGGGGGACCCTGGCTTACCGGCCCCGAGGGTCCACTCCGCTAGTCCTTCAGTCTAAGGCTTGCTCAGCACAAAGCAAGGGATAGCATAAGTTACACAGCAGGCCCGGCGCTCAAGGAGCCACCAGCTAGGCCTGACCGTGGGCTGGGTTGGGCTTGGGTGGGCTCAAGAGCCTGTCCAGGGCCCCCAAAACCCAACAGCTTCCCCTTGAGCATCACCACCCTCCAGCCCTCCTCTCCTCTCTCCCCATCCTCTGGGTCCTCGGGGCTGGCTGCCTGTGCCTCTCCTCAGACCTGCAGGCATGCCTGCTGGCCTCACAGTGCCCACTCAGCCTCAGGGACTCCCATCCTCCCAGCTTTCCACACCCCCCAGGGGGTCTATGCTGGCACAGTTCACACCTGACTCCCTACTGGCTGCAGGTGCCAAGGGGGGGGCGATGTCTGTTCTCCCATGACCTGGAGCCTGAAGAGTGACCCTGCTTGATGCCCTCGGTCACCCCCACTCTCCTCTACCACAACATCTCCTGGCCTCTTGCCTCTGCCACACCTGGAACACCAGCCCCACTTCCACCAGGCACACCCACCAAGGCCTACAGGTTCCCTGAGCCCCCCAAACCCAGGCACATCCCCACTTCAGACTCTTCTGTCCCCCCATGCTGGTTCCCAGGAGAGAGCCCACCAGGCCCAAGCACAAGGCAGGAGCACGCAGGGAGATGGCGGCGGGGCAGCAGAGCCAGACGGCAGCAAGGGGGCCTCCCAGCCAGCTCTTACCTTCACTCTGCTGGCTGCCAGCGCTGCCACTGCCGTAGCTAAAGCCAGGGTCCTGGTAGGCAGGCGGGAAGCAGGGCGGGGGCCCTGGGTACTGGTAGGGGTAGCCCTGCCCCAGGGGCCAGGGTGCAGCCGGGTGGGGCAGTGGGGCCAGGGCATCCTGATCTGAGGCTCCGCTGGAGCCACTGTTGAGGTTCAAGGCTGCAAGATCTGGCAGGAGAGAAGGAGGTGAGGGCGGGTTGAGGGCCCCTGGCACCCCCCCACCCACAGCCCCCCACGCACTGCTGCACAGGTCCCCAAAGACGTAGTAGCACTGCTCGGAAAAGGTGATCTTGTTGACGGTGTGCCGCAGGAAGCCGTGCTTCAGCATGCTGCTGGCATACTTCCTCGCCTCCCGCCGTTCCTTGAAGCCCTCCACATGGGTGTACAGCCAGTCTACCACGTCCGCCCCTGGCCACACAACGGGAGTCAGGCTAGCAGGCTCTGGGCCACCAGCCACGCACCCCTTCCCCCACGGCCCCACAGTCAGGACCCGAAGGGCCTCACCGATGACAGCATTGGCGATGGTGATCTTGAGCCACATGCGGTCTCGGATCTCCAGTCCTGAGTCTGGCAGCTGCATGACCCGGACAACGGAGCTCATGTCGCTCTTCACCGTCAGTGGTACCTCCTCCAGCTCTGCAAGGCACAGCCCTCAGCCCCACAAGCCACCCACAGGTAGGGCCACCTCTGGGGAACTTCTGAGAGAGCTGTTGCCAGGGAGCTTGGAGGCCACGGAAGGACCCCATGGAGTCAGGAGTGCGCAGCAGTGGGGGCGGGAAGCAGGCCTCCACCTCATCCCTGCAGACACCTCTCATCAGGGTCCTGGGCCAAAACTGGGGCAACACCACCTGCACCTGGCCAACCAGCGCCCCAGGCAGGCCAGGCACCCCTTCCCTCAAGCTCAGGACTATTAGTCGTGTTAGTGGCAGAAAAGCAGAGTGGGGCCACACAGGCCCTCCTGCCCCACCAGCCCTGGCATGGCTCTCCACACCTCAGGGCAAGGGGTGGGGCATACAGTGAGGGCCGAAGGCCATGGGCCCGGCAACAGCTATGAGAGCACTGGGGCCCCAGCCTTGGTTTCTGCAAGGCTCTCGGGAACTGCCACTTACGTGCGCCGGGCACCGAGCTGGTTAGTGAGGAGGAGCTGGTGCGGGTGACGGCGCTGGAACAGGGGCTCGTACCGTAACGCGGAAGGGCGCCCGTCAGCGCCGCCGTGTGGGACAGCCAGGCAGCAGGGTCAATGGGCCGCACCGGGTCAGCTGGCGACCATCGCATGGCAACAGACAGATGGACAGGGTCAGGGAAGGCAGGGCACATGGCACAGAAGAGAGATCCCTTCAGGCCAGCCCTAGGGCACCCTCCCTCCCCGCCCACCCCGCCAGGTCACTCACCCCTCGGGATGGTGAAGTAGCTCCGGGGGGTTGGGTCCCAGCACTTGGCCACTGTGAGGCTGATGGGCCTGTGAGTGGCAGGTCATGGGGTGAGGCCCCACAGCCCCTCCGGATCTTCCCCCCTTCACCCCACAGGCCCCACCCCACCCTCGTGCCCCCCTCACCCCGTCTGGGACACGATCTCCCGCAGCACTCGCACAGCATCATCATTGCTCATGTTCTCAAAGTTGACGTCATTCACCTGGGGGGTTTGGGGTTACAGGTCGGCTTGGAGGGACAGGGTGCCGTCTCGGCCCCACAGCTCCCACACCCTATGCCCCACCTGCAGCAGCATGTCGCCCGGCTCGATGCGGCCATCAGCGGCCACAGCGCCACCCTTCATGATGGAGCCGATGTAGATGCCACCGTCGCCCCGGTCGTTGCTCTGGCCCACAATGCTGATGCCCAGGAAGTGGTGCCTCTCTGTGGGAGGGGCTGTGAGCAGCCCACCACCCCCCAGACCCAGAACCCCAGCCCACCACAACTACAGCCCACAAGGCCTCACCCATGTTGAGCGTGACCGTGATGATATTCAGGGACATGGTAGAGTCAGTGATGCTGCTGAAGGAGGAGGCCTGTGGAGGGACCGGGTGAGGGGCTGCATCAGTTGCGCAGGGCAGGGGGACCCGGAGCCCACCCGCCACTGCCTACCCGGTCTGCCTGCCGCAGGCGCTGCTTCCGTCGCCGGCGCTTGTGCTTCCGAATAAGCCGGGATGAGGTGCTCTGCTCTGTGGAGCTGCTCAGCCTGGGGGGGGGCAGGGCCGGAGGTCAGGGGTCAGAGCTGGAGTAGCCAGCCTGGCCACAGCACACAGACACATGCACCCGCCACCACACCGGCTCGTGTTGTCCTCCTCATCCGAGTCGACAAAGCTGCTGGACTCCAGCTCGCTGCTCAACGCAGTGGATGCGCTGTCCGGGGGCAGCCCCAGTTCCCGCCGCCGGTCTCCCCTTGGGTGCCCATTGGTCCGGGTGGCTGTGAGAGGGGCAAGGTGGGAGCTGACCATGGGCCAGAGGAGGCAGGGCCAGGGCAATATGCATAACCTCGGGCACCTGTGGGCTGGGAGCTGATAGGGTGATCAGGCTGTGGGCTCACCAGGCCTGGGCCTCTACCCAGGGGCCTCCACTGGTTAGGGGCACTATGGGGTGCTGATAGGAATTTGGGCACACCAAGGGGTCCTAAGGAAGTTTGGGGTCTAGGGCTGGGCAGACATAGCCACAGTACCTTCCTCACGGTTTCGGCGTCGGGCTCGCTCCCGCCGGTGACTGACCAGGGACTCTGTGCCAGTCTCATTGTCCATGCCATCGCGGCTGCTGGCTGCATTTGGGCTGCACAGATGAGGGGTGGATGGGCAGGTCAGGCTCTGAATCTCAGATGCCCTCTTCTCCCTCCCCCCAGGGGGCTTCTCCCCTGTTGACAGCTCCTCCTCCCAGGTGGGAGGTGGGCAGCAGGCACATCCACCTGCTGGGAGGGATCAGCCCCAAGTCCTTACTGGAAGGAGGGGGGCCGGGAGTCCCCAATGCCCCCAGTCCGCTCGAGGGGTGGGGGCAGGTCTGTGTGGCAGTCAGTGCCCTGGGACCCTGCATCTGAGTGAGCACCCTCGGCCAGGACCAGCTGTGGAGGGAAAGAGGGCTTAGGACACCCAGGCTGTCTTTTGGCCACCCCCAGGCAGGGTGCCTAGGGCATAGGTGACCAGCCCCTCCACCCTCCCCTCACCCAGCCTGCCAGGGCACAGTCCTATACCCACCACCTCCCCTGGGGAAAAGCCCCAACTCCTTCGATGGACGCCACCTCATCTGAGCCCCCCCAGGGTAGCAGAGAGACACCCCCAGGGGCCTCCCAGTGGGCCACCCACAGACTCACCCAGGAAACCACGCGGCCATTGAAGCAGGGCAGCTTGGCATTGTCATCAAAGATCTCCTCTTTCACCACCCTGCCGGCAGGAGAAGTGTGAGACTCCAGGCCTGCAGCCTGCATGCCACAGATATCATATCTGGGTGCCCCACCCAGCACGTCCTCTTCCTTGACAGCCTCATCACCCTTCATTGGCCCCAGCCCCCTCCAGCACTGGACGTGGCTATGGACACCATGGAGAGTCAGCTCATTCACCTCCAGTGTCAGCCTCCAACCTGAGGGGAATGTGGACAGATGGGCAAAGGGCTTCTGGGGAGGGTCTGGCTAAGTCCATTCCAGGCCAGTCTCCAACCTTGCGCCCTTCCTGGCAACCCCCACAACCTCTCTCCAGGCCCTGCAGCACTCAGAGCTCCTCCAGGGCCCATCCCCAGCCTTCCTGTCTCAGGGACGGTGGCTCCGCCCACCCAGATGCCCAGGGCTCCACCTTGGCTCTTCTCTGCCCCTCACCCAAGTCCACCATGCACCACACAGCTCCGCCCCACAGTCCTTTCCAGAAGAACCCTCCCACCAACACCACCCTGCACTCAGACCTGCAGCTGGTACCTGGAGGAACAGGTCTCAAGCTGCTCACACTGCCACCCCACCACCTTGGGCCAGCCTGTGAGGCTCCTATCCTCAACCCCTTCCCACATGTCCTCACGTCTCCTGAGCACCCATGGGGTCCTGGCCCATATGAAGCCCATCTTGCCTTGCTCCATGCCTGCATCCCCCCAGCCTGGAGCAAAGCCTGGTTACAGCTGGCCTTGGCAAGGTGCAGGACGGTCAGGCCCTTGCCACATACATCTGGTCGGCAGAGAAGGCAAACAGGCCCAAAGTGCAGTCTACTGCCCTCCTGGCCCTTCTGCCCAGTCAGGAACACAAACAGACCTTGGGTGCTAGACCTGCCCAACTCTCAGGGGTCCTTGGTCCTGTCAACCTCAAAACCAGAGAGCATCCAGGGACAGAGCCAGTCAGCTCCTGGACATACCCCACAGATCCATATCCAGCCCTGCCCCTTCTCAATGCTGCCCCTAGTCAGGTGGACTGGGGCGGGGGGAGACACCAAGCAGGGTACAAAGTTGTCAGGGAGCTCAAACTGGGAAGGAGGCCAGATGCCCCAGTCAGGGTTCAAAGATGACCTAGGGTCAGGGATGGGGGGTGGCTGGGCAGGGGCTGTGGCTCAGATACCCCAAATGCGGCCTCCAGGGCCCAGATAACCCACCCTCTGGCACTTAGCCCTGCCAAGCACAGCGGGATTTTCCACACCCGGGACTTGGCCCAGCAGAGAAACAGGAGCCGGGAGACAGAGCTGGGCCTGGACGCGCACCTGGCAGGAAGCAGTCTCGTGGCCCAGTGGGCTTGACGCCAGGCAGGGCCGCCCTGCTGCCGCTCCAGGCCCACCAGCCTAGGCCACCTCCACCCAGCCTGTCCTGGGCAACAGTCTGCAGAGCTGGCCCCCCCATCCCACCCAGGAAGCAAGGCCCTGGCCCACCCACCTGCTAGGCAAAGGCGATGGCATAGATGGGGCCCACCCAGGAGGAGGGGGTACCCCACCGGCCCTCTAGGACCAGTCACTGCCTCCAGGTTCCCCCCAAAGGCCCCACACCAAAGTCACACCCCAGAAGAGGCTGCAAACCCATGCCAGGCAGGGGCTGAGAAGACCACACGAAGGGCTGTCACCACCAGCACACTAGGGCTGCCAAGAGTGAGATAGGGGAGCCCTCGGGGACTCTGGGGCTTTCCCCACAGCAGCTGATGAGCCAGGGGGTACAGCAAGCCCCCACATCCCAGTAACCTGACCACAAGAGAGACTCTGGCAGGAGACCTGCCTCAGCCCACGAAGGCCCAAGTAGCCCAGGCAGCCTCTCTCCCGCCGCACCCAGGCCCCAACCCTGTCTGACTCATCCGTGGGGAACAGAGGAGCAACCCCAGCACCACAGTAGGGAGCCTGGCTCCCTCCACCCAATGTTCAGGGTGGCCCCACTCTACTGCCAACCCAGCTAGGACCTCAAGATGACTAGAGCTGCCCCGGGTCTGCTCCCCTGCCCTCCTCAGCCTGAGGGACCCAAATCCTGCCTTCTCTCTGGGTGTCAGCCCTGGGGCAGCAGAAGGGTGAGGAGCCGGTGGCTGCCCCATCCCAGGGATTGCCTGGCCCTCCCCGCCCCAGCTAGAGGGGGTCAGGTGCCAGAGCCCCAGGGCAGAGGGCAGGAGTGGACTCGGCTGGGATGTGTGATGCTGCCCACAGCTGCCAGCACAACCTCCCAGGAGTGTAACAGGGATGAGGGGGTGGAGGTTGGAGGTCAGAGCCCAGCCTCCCACACCCCCCGATTCCTCATGTGCCTGACCTCTGGGGTGGAGGACTGCCTCAGAAGTAGCCTCCCTGACTCTCGGGCAGGGCAGCCACTCAGGGCACCCCTGCCAGCATTTGCCCCCAACCTCAGAATTCCTAAGGAGATCCTGGTTAACCTCAAACTCATGGGTGCACTGTGGGCTCCGCCTGCCGCCCCCGTAACCCAGCAAGGGAGGAATCTGCTCTAAGGCAGGGTCCTTGAAGCCCAGCAAAATCATGGACTGGCCCAGAAGGACCCTGGGCTCTCAGAAGCCACGGCACTCCCCAGGCCAGGCTCCCAGAGGATACAGCTCCAAGTGCACACCTCCAGGCCAGAACGTGGACAGAGTGAGCTGGCATGGGCAGAGGCGTGGAGTCCCCACAGGTCAGGCTCCCACCTGACCTTGGTGTGCATTGGGCACCAGCTGAAGGCACCTGCTGCCCAGCTCCTGACCCAGAGCCGGCGCTGGGCCACCAGCCAGTCAGCAGGTGGTGAGCCCTTCCCCAAGCACAGGAGCCTCAGTGTCCCCACAGCCCAGTGATGCACTACAACTATCTGGACTCTCCACACCGGGAACACGTGAGCACAAAGGGGCTGAGTCACTGACCCAGGTGGCATGGCCAGGAAGGGCAGTAGATGGCACCTGGGTAGTCTGGGCCAACTCAGCTCAGCTGGCCAGGAGCCTCTACGCAGCCCCACCGGCATCAGGAACCATGGGAACCCCTGTGCCACAAGCAGGAGACCATGGGCCCAGGCGCCCAGCCCCCAGCCCTGTGTGGCCCGACCTGAGAGGGGCTGCCTGCAAGCCAACAGGCCTGCATCAGTGCCCCCAGCCAGTACCAAGCGCCAGTACCCTACTTGTCTGCCTCACCTCCCACCCTGTGCAGACAATCACCAGACCCAACACTGGGCACCTCTGTGGGGCCTGCCAGAGGCCCTGCCCCAAGCCCTGGGTTGGAACCAACATGACCTACATGTGGAAAGGAGGGATGTGAGGGACTTCACCCACTTGGCCAAAGGTACATATGAAAAGTGGGCCCAGCCCAGGGTAGGCTCTGCTCCTTGCCAAGTGGCCAGCTGTGGTCTGGGGCAGAGGCTGAAGGAATCCTGGGCTGGCCCACAGTGGTTGGGGCAGGAGACCCAGACTTACAGCCTCTGGGAGGAGAGGAGGGAAGCAGCTAATGGGGGTCCTTTTCCAGGCTCCTGAGGCCATCAGGACATCAAAGTGCAGGGAGGAAATGAGGTGAGGCCTTGTCCTGTCTGCTCATGTCTTTCAAGTGCCACATCCAGCCCAGCCTGGACCCCCCACCTACCCCTGCTCTCCCAGATACCTGAGGTCTCCAAGCTTTGCTTCTAAGCTCTGCCTGCTTCCTGCCCCACACCCTGGCTATTCCCAAGCCTGCCCAAGACCCAGATCTGCCCGTCCCCTCTTCAGACAGGGCACGTGAAGTCCTCCAAGTCCACCCAGCAGGTGCAGCTCCACCAGGGTGCACAGGGGGCCAGGCTGTCTCTGCTTCCAGGCAACCGCCAGTGAGTCAGGAGCACCTGAGCACAGCTGCAGGTGGCAACTTGGGGGCCAGGCATGCTCCTGGCCACACACTCCCTGGTGGCAAGATGTATAGAAAAGCATTTGTAACTTTGGTAATTTTTGTTAAAGTAATAAACTAAGTTAAAAACTGAAGCACCCTTTCACACACCCCATACTGAGACATCCAGGCCCAAAGGAGTAAAGAGATGGTGAGAGGGCACCCAGCCAGGGAAGAAAGGCAAGCCAAACTCAGAGCACCCGGAGGCCCCAACCTCAGGTGGCAGGAGTACTGTTCTCTACACTTCTAAGGACACCCCTCACCCCACTTCTCCCTGACGACAGGGGTTGGGAGGGCAAGAAGGCCCGGTTGTCCAATGACCCTCAAACCCCCAAGAGCTGCATAACAGCCCAAGGTGGCCTGACCTGGGGCTGCCCAGGGCCTGTGCAGCCACAGAATCCAGGAAATGGCCTCAATGTCAAAGTCCCAAGACGTGGCCACACACAAGGACACTGCTTGCCTGAGGGCGCCTGGCACACCTGCTTGGCCTATGGGGCCTGGGTGACCCCCCCACACACAGCATTGCTGAGCAGAGACTCAGGTTACCGTGGCTGTACTGGTCAGGCCCTAGTGCACAGACATCTCCTGCTCCCTGTCTCAGAGCCCCCCCCCCTCGCTCAACATGAGTGGGAAGTCCCTTCTTCAGGTCTGAGATGCTGGCCCAGGCCAGTAGACCATCTGGATCCCCAGGAACCAGGCCCCACAGCCAGAAATCTCAGGGCAGGGCAAGATGGCCCTTGACCTCTGCCCTGTCATGGAGATCCTGGAGGAGGGAACCACGAGGGGTCTGCCCTAAGCTCCAGAAACTTCTGTGAGCTCCCAACAGACAGATCAGTTTCCCTGTCCCACCCACCCCACATTCCCCCATCCCAACTAGGGGACCCATTGGGTGCTAAGACCAGTTTGCCCAACTCCTCCCTGCTTGACACTCCCCCCATGAACCAAACACCCTCCAGGCCACCCCTGAGTCCCGAGTTCCCACCCCTTCAGAAGGAATGTCGCGGGCTCCAGCCTGACAGGACCAAGTGCTCAGGCTTCGGGTTTGAGGTGGACTGGCAGGGATCAGGGGGGCGGTCAGGGCCCGGCCTGCCCATTGTCCAGAGCTCCCGGCTGGCATTTCGAGCCCCGGTTTCCCCGGCTTGACACAGAGGTGGGTGCATACACTGACACGGGCCACCAAGGTGCCGTGCAGACCCAGGCCCTGCCCACAACCGGCGGAGGCGCGGCTGGGTCGCAGGCGCTCCAAGCTCTCTGACAGCCCAGATCCCAAGCCCTGCCTGGCGCGGACAGGTGTCCTCCTGCGCCCCCCGTGCCCGAAACGGCCGGTGCGCCCGCCCAGGCCGCGCGGCCCACTGACCCGAAGTCCTGGTCCATGGACTTGAAGAAGAATTTGTAGGCGTGCACGGGCCGGTTGCTGAGCACGTTCTTGAAGTCGGCCAGCGTGACGCGCTCAGGGGCCACGGGCAGTTTGACCAGGTACGGCGTCTCCTCCTCGTCCATGTGGTAGATGATCTTGGTCTCCGCCATGGCGCGGTGACGGCGTGGGCCCGCCCGGCGCCCAGGGCCCGGCCCGCGGCTCGGACGCGGGGCGCGCTCCCCGCCCGCCGGCCCGCGCCCCGCCCGGCCGCGCCGAGGCCCCTGCGCGCACTCGGCTCCCGCCCGCGCCCCGGCCGCTACCCCGCGGCCCGCGGCCGCCCATCCGCCGCCGCCCGGGAGCGGGCGCGACGGACGCAGCACGCAGGGCCGCCGCTGCCCGCCGCCCCCTCGGGCCGCGCCGTTCCAGGACCGCCGGCCGCCTGAGCGCGCGGCCCGCGGGGGCGCCCGAGAGCGGGCTGACGTCACCGGCCGCCCGCGGCGGGGGAGGGGCGGGGCTGCGCACGCGCGGGGCGCGGGGCGGGCGCCGGGCTGGTCTTGGGGCGCGGGGCCCACGCCTGCAGGCTCCCAACCCACTCGCCCTGCGCCGCCCGCCCCGCCCTGCACTCCCGGGCCAGACACAGGGGATCGCCCCCAGCACGCACGCTGGCCTGGGGTCTCGACCCGGGGACTGACAGGCGCGCCCCCCGGAGTAGGCGGAGGAACCCCTGGGAAGCTCCTCCCCAGCTGCGCGTCGCGCTCCAAGCTGTCAGAGGAAGGCCCCGCCCCTCCCCGCCCCGGAGCCCTGAGTTGCGCAGCGGCGCAGGGGAGCGTCGCTGGGCCGGGCCGGTTCTCCTTCCTCTCCCGAGGACTCTGGGGTCCTGGTCCGGAGGCGCCGGGTCACTACGGCGGGCTGCGGACTCGCCGCAGGAAGCTGAGAATACTTGAGTCTGGCTCCGAGCCAGAGAGTTGATCACTTTGCACCCGGCTCCAGGCCCGTGCTTGTGTGCCCACTGTGGGGTACCACGGAAGATCTGGAAAACTCGGGGCAAGTGACTGCGATGCTTACGCGGGTGTGTACAGTGACGTCCAGGCGCGGTGCCACAGTGGCTGCTCAGCCAAAGGAATTCTGTCCCGACCATGTAGATTGAACCAGCCAGGCTTGAGGGGGACCATGGGTGTCCATCAAGTTGAGAGGGATCCAGCCACTTGCTGCTCTGCTGGGCTAAAGCCTCTCCCTGACCCCCTCCCCTCCAGGAGGAAGATTGGAGGCCACTAGAGGGAGTGTGGCCAGAGTTGTGGGGGAGGTCCCAGGATGCCCTGGAGTGGTGGGGGAAGGGGTGTCCAATGCCCCTTGCACCCTAGGGCTCTCCCATCTGCCCGGTTATGACCATCCCTAGGTACTGGGCCAGCACAAGGAAAGGCCCAACACTGCTGTAGAACCCAAAGATTGGACAGAAGTCCCTAGGTACAGGGTGGAGGCCACCCCAAGTCAGCCTAGGCCAAGCTTACTGACCACACTCCCTCAGCCCTGCTACCTTGGCCACCTACTCCTAGAGTCGTTGGCCACCACCCTCCTGTGCCTGGAGGTGGATCCTCTCCTCTCGAGACTCAGTTTCCCCAGAGGTAACCAGAGGAAGTCAAGTAGGAAAGCCTTGAAGTGTAAGGCCCTACAGGGACTCTGCTGGTGCCAAAGGAATGAGGAAGCCAGTCCGTGCTCTGAGAGCCCCTCAGGCCAGACACAAAGGGCTGCGGGTCAGGCAGGAACAGAGGACACTCAAAACAGCAGGGTCTGAGGCCAGTGGCCTTCTGGCTCTACCTGATGCCTAGCCCAAGATGTAGGACAGGGATGGCAGCCAGAGGCCTGAGGCTGATCCTGGTGCTGATGCTGAATAGTTAAGCTAGGTTCCTGCCAGGAGGACAGGTGTGTGGTCAGACCCTGAGTTCTTACAGGAGGGGCCTTGTCCAGTGACAGTGTGGCCTCTGGGCTGGGAAGGAGGTGCATCCTCAAGCAAGCCACACCTCCCCAAGCAGCATCCCTACCCACCCTCACACTGTGGGTCCTGTGGGTGACCGCCACCCATGATCCTGGGAGGGCACTGAAGGGGCCAGAGTGGAGGATGAGCCTGTGCCCACTCTCATCTGATCCTCCAACCCCCACCCCATGCTTGTGCCAAGAACATGCAGCCAGTTCCTGGCTAGTGACTGAGCCAGAAGGGACTAGCACAAAGCCCAGCTGGCCAGGTCCTGCAGCCTGGGGCTCTTCTGCAGAGTCTCCTTCCCTGATCCATCCAGCATCAGAACTGCATCCCAGGGAAGCCTTCTTGCCTCCTACTGTTTCCTCCTTTTATCCTATTTTGGCATCTGCTGCTCATCAGAGGACTGGACTAACCGACTAACGGTCTCCCCTCGATGTCCTCATCTGCTCCCCCCACACCACGTCCAAATAAATGCTCAGGAGAACTGAAACTCCTTCACCACCAGGAGTAAGCAATGGGAACCACTTCCGGTGTCCCCTTTCCAGGACACCATTGCTAGGAGGACCCAGACCTTCCACTTAAAGGACAGGGGGAGAACAGTGGCACTTCAGATGAGGTTAGGAGACCTCTTGGGTTTCCAGGGCTCAGCTTTCCCAAGGAGTTGGAAGGGGAGTTTTGGAGGCACACAGGGCCAAGTCTAAAATTAAGATATGGACTTTATTGTGACATGCAACTCCCCCAGCAGGAGCAAAGGTGGGTATCAGACATGGCAGCATGGGCCACTAGAACCGTCTTTACTGCCCCCATCCCCCAGTCCTCAGCCCATACCAAAGCCAAAATGTGGCCCCAGCCCCAGACTCCAGCCCAGGGAGGGGTGTCAGGATTAAAAGTCACATGGAAGCTGGGCGCAGTGGTACATGCCTGTAATTCCAGTACTTGGGAGGCTGAGACAGGAGGATCGCAGGTTCAAGGTCAGTGCGCAGTGACTTAGCGAAACCCTGTCTCAAAAGTGGGGGGGCTAGGGGTGTCGCTCAGAGGTAGAGCACCCCTGGGTCCAATCCCCAGTAACACACAAAAAAAGTCACATGGAACCCAGTGACTGTCAAGACACCTCATGGATGGAAAACAAGCTGGAGAAAGGGGTGGAGGGCAGAGAAGGGAGCAAGGGGGCAGCACTAGTTGACCAGAACAGCAGGAGTCCTCAGTCCCTGTGAAGGTCAGATGGTGGGCCCAGCAATCAGGAAAGGCCCCAGGGCTCCGCAGCAGCTCCACTGGAGGAAGCGGGTGGCAGCCTTGACTGAGCCCCTCTGAGTGTCTTCCCACCCCTAGCAGGCAGAGGCCAGGAGCACCTGAAGGTGGGTAGACATCAACTGGGCAGGGCCACCAGTGTGAAAAGGTGTGAAGCCACACTGGGCAGAGTCCCTAGGAGCCCACATTGCTTGAGAGGATGAGGGTGGCTCCTGGAAGAGGGAGTGCAGGCAGCCACTCTGTGCCAGTCCAGACCAAGTTCCAGGAAAGCGGGACCAGCCGCTGGGAAGGAGCCGGGTGAGTATGTGAGGGTCATGGGACGTCCTCCGAGGCAGAGCTGCTGGCCCAGCCAGGAGCCCAGGGTCCCTTTATTTGCAATATTCCTTCCTGAACTCTGGAAGTCAAGGGAAGAGCTGATGTCTACACTGCTTCTCCATCCCAGTGGGAAACTCAGGGCAGACAGGGACTGAACTGTCAGAAGTTCCCAGGGGCTTCTGAGCAGAGGTGGCAGAGTCCTGGGAGAGGGTAGAATGGGGTACCAGCTGAAACAGGCTGAGGGGTGGCAGGGGCCCCCTGCTCAGTGCTCACCTTTGTCCAAGTCCACATTCTTGGCAGGCAGAGGGCAGTGGGCCAGCTCAGCCCTCTCCTTCAGGATGTTGTTTTTGTAATCTGGTGTAGGGAGAGCAAGGTAAGGTCCTGTAACAGGTGCACCCTCCCAGCCCAGACCTGGGAGCCCGCCTGCACCTCGGTGTCCCAGCCCTCCTACCTAGCTGGATGTCCTCACTCCTGTAAGGAGCCTGGTCCCCTGTGGCCACAGCAAACTCTGCCATGTTCACGTCCTTCCTGAAGGGGGTGGCAGGTTAGGGGCGTGGGCAGGGCTCAGGCTGGGGGGCCAGGAGGGGGCACTCACCCTTTTGACTTCCCCGACTTCTTATCAGAGTATTCGTACCCTGTAGAGAAAGACTCGTGTTGGGGGAGTCTTGGCTCCCCCCAGGAAGGCCCTGAACTTAGTCCCAATGCCCCAGGGGCAGCGTGAGGCCCCTGGGCCTCACCTCCGCGGCGGCGCTGGCGGGCGGCCAGGACCACGGTGATGAGCAGGAGGATGAAGAGCAGGAGCGTAGCCAGCACGTAGCCCAGCTGCTGGAAGAAATGGGCCCGGCCCTCCGGGACGATGACGTTGATGACGCTGCGGCCTCGCGCCAGCGTGGGATCTACAGGAGGGCGGGAGGGCGTCAGAGACGCAGAGAGGGGAAAACACTGGGGCCCCAGGGTCGGCTCCCACTCTCACGGAGGGGGGGACTCGCACCTGGGCCGGGGGCGCTCCCGTGGCCGGAGCCGTTACCAGGCGAGGCCCGCGGGGGCGGCTGCGCGGCGGGCTCGGTGACCCTCAGGTGGAAGACACGACGCTCGTGCAGGCCGCAGTAGTGGTGGTGCAGGTGGCAGGAGTAGGTGCCCTCGTCGGCCGGCTCCAGCGGGTCGATGCGCAGCGAGAAGTCGCCGCGCGCAAAGGCGTCGGCGCCCACCTCCATGCGGTCGCGCAGGAAGGGTGGCCCGTAGGCGCGGCGCTCGCCGGAAGCGTACAGGTCCAACAGGCGATCGGCGCGGTCGTGCGGCACCCCCGGAGGCTGCCGGTCCCAGTGCGCCACCTGCTGCGCCTCCTCCAGGTGCCGGTCGGTCCACACGTGCGCGCGGTTCACGCAGGTCAGCAGCGCCGGCGCCCCGCGCTCCACCGCCAGCACCTCCTTCTCGCCGTCCCAGTAGGCGCGTGCGGCCCGGGCTGCGGAGGGAGGGAGGGAGGGAGGGAGGGGCGGTCAGCGGCCGGCCGCGGGGAGTGCGGGGGGCACGCGCGGGGCACACTCACGGTCGTCGGTGACCTCGAGGCGCACGGCCAGGCTCTCGTAGAGGTGGCAGTAGTGGTGGTGCAGGTTGCAGGTGTACAACCCCTCGTCGCCCTCCTCCACTGCTGCTCGCCGCCGCCCGGGAGAGAACCACAGCGTGAGCCTCGGGCCCCGCCCGCGCCCCCCGCAGTCCCCCGGCTCCACCCGCTATACCCGCTTACCGCGGATGAGCAGCGAGAAGTTGCCGTCGTGGAAGGCGGAGGGCGACAGCAGGAGGCGGCCACGATCCCGCGGCTCATACACGCGCTGTTCGCCCGCGGAGTACATGTCCACAAGTCGGCGCGCTGGGATCCCCGGGCTGCCGCTGAGGTCCCAGTGGACCACACGCTGGCGGTCATGCAGCCGGTCTTGGGTCCACACCATGCGTGGGCTCTGGCAGCGCAGCACCGCTTGGGCGCCGGCTGTCCAGCTCACCGTGGATTCAGACACCACTGAGCTGCCAGCTGTTGGGGCCCCTGGGGGCCCTGGTGGAGAAGGGGGAGTTAGTGGAGGATAAATCCGAGGGTACAGGAATCTGTGGAGCTGGCAAGGTGGAAAATGGGAGGAGGACTGGGCCCACAGCTAGGGGAAGGTGGTCACTAACCTGAGGACAGGAGGACAGCAGAGCCTGGAAGGAGAAGAGGAGTAAGGCTGGGGAGGAGGCACCTCTGGGTACCAGTCACCCACCCAGCCAGCCCATCTCTTGGGTCTGCCAGGTCCCTCCTGCAGTCCTGGGCAAGGTCGTTGTCATAAACCCTCATGTAACCCATGGAGGGGGATAAACTGGAGAGGTTGGGACACAGGGTGGGGGCTCCTGCAGCTGGCACAGGCAGGCACCTCCCAGCCCCCTTGGCCCTTACTGCCACCCTGCATGGGGGTGGAAACAGTGCCTGCCCTTGGGAGTGGGGAATCCGGGGTCCCAGGGAGTGAATAGGGGACAGGATTCAACCCCTTGCAGGCCAGCTCTGGACACATGCTTACCACCACAGCCACCACCGCGTGGTTACATCGCATGACTCTGGGGCCTGTGCGCATCCTCATCTGGAGGTGGCACGTGCAAGGGCCACCCACACAAGTCCTGAGGGTCCTGAGGCCCTCAGACTGCACAACCAGGGCAGAGAGTAGATCCCAGGCAGCCTTCCCCAAGATCAGGGGCCTGAAGCCCAGGAGTGGACATAGGGAGTGAGCCCCCTCCACCACCACACAGGCCCAAGTTCCTGCTGCAAAGAAGTGGCTGAGCGCCCGGAGCCTCCGCGAGGAATGTGCCGGGTCAGCAGGCCAGCCTGGGCGGGTCTAGGGGGCCCTGGAGGGGGGCCAGAACAGACCCCGCTAGCCTGGCAGTTCTCAGGTTCCCTCAGACCCACTCCCCACATCTGGGAGAAGTAAAAACCCCAAGGAGCTGACTCTAGAGCTCCATCATGAGTGGGGTTCAGAAGGACCCCCACAGGAGGCACCCCGCTGCCACAGCCCCCCCACCTCTGGCCATCTGGGCTCCAGTATCCTGCAATAGGAACTCTGAGGGATCATACCCTCCCATGAGCCCCATCCCCTTCCCTGGTGGGGCGCCCACCCTCAGCCCCATTCCAGACAGGCAGCTTGGACTGAGACAGGAGTTGCCTCAGACGGCCAGCTCCCGCGCCCTGGTCCCAGCCCCTGGCACTCACTCTGCAGGAGCACAAGTTTCCACAGCAGGACTCTGGATGGCAGCTCCATGGCGCCTGCCGGCCCTAGCCCCGGCCCGCTTTGTCTTGCTCCAGCTCTAACTCTCCAGAAAAACAGCGACCCCCCCTCAGCACCCGCAGTGACATCACGGAGCCCTGGGCCGGGTCTGCGCCCCGCCCACTCCCTCCTCCACTCGGTCCTCGGCTGCCCCCTCCTTGGCTGGCCTGGAGGGGAAGGGCAGCACTTTCAGCCGGCCACCCTGCCCCAGAGGACCGGGCTCCTTGGGCTCCTCGCTGCCCAGCCCTGGGGAAGGGCCAGAGTGTAGGGACCCCTGAGGCCATGGGTGTCAGTGACACCAGAGGCGCTTCCTGGGCTGCTGCAGGGTTGGTGTGAGGCTGTGCCCCAGCTCTGGCAGCCCCCACCTGAGCAGCTGGGCCACAGGAGCGGGGCTGCCTCCCACCTGCTGGCCTCTTGCACAGGTGGCCCTTCTGCTTCTGACCCTCCACTGAGGATGACCTTGGCAAGCTCTCCTCTGGGAGCAGCAGTGGGCTCCCTGGGGACAGCACTAGGGGCACTGCTGCCCAGTGTCTTTAAGACCTGGAGGAGAGCCAGGTGTGGTGGCACACGCTTGTAATCCCAGTTTGTAATCCCAATACTTGGGAGGCAGAGACTGGAGGATCCCTCGAGGCCAGCCTTAGCTACTTAGTGAGGCCCTCCGCAACTTCGTGAGACCTGGTTTCAAAATAAAGGATAAAAAACAGGGCAGGGGGTGTAGCTCAGAGGTAGAATGCCCCTGGGTTCAATCCCCAGTACCGCAAAAACAAAATAAAACAAAAAAGACCTGGAGGAGCCATCCAGGGAGGCAGAGTAGGGCCCCAGGCTCTGAGGCAGAGGTGGGCCACCTCTCCTCCCCCCTGGCCCCAGGCTGCCCCACAACCCAGCAGAGCCTGGTGTCCCTGAACCCAGACAGGGTTATGTGCTCCTGATAGAACCCCCCACCCAGGGGCAACGGGGAGTGCCCCCCCCACTGAAGGCACAAATTTGAAGCTCTGGGAAAACTTACAAAGTAACATAAACAGATGTGAAATAACAGAGCATTCACTGTGTACAAACCCGTTCCTGCTAGTTAAGCAAACCTCAAGACAAAAGTGGGGGGGGGGAGAATCAAAACAACCACAGAAACCCTCAATGCAGTCTAGGCTCCCCAGTCCCTGGGGGCGGGGCCTCACCCTTGAACTCCACCCTGTCCCCAAGTGCTCAGACAAGTCTCCCACCACCAACTGCCATGGGAGAGGGAACAAGGGGGACAGAGGGAGGACAGGCCAGGTGGGCACAAGAAGCCCACAGGACCTAAGGGACAGCCTCTTTGCTGCGTCCAGGCCCCAGCAGGGCCTCTTCCCAAACTGGAATCCTCCCTGACCTTTCATTCTGGAAAAACAAGCCCCGCCCCACTGTCCTGGAGCACCGCCTCTCCCCCTGTTTTTCTAACTGGTTTCCATTAGTGCTGTGGCCTCCCTCAGGGTCTCCACCACCAAGCCGCCCTTCTCTCACACTCTCTGTTTTTCCCCACAGAGGGAGAACATCCAGGCAATGATGGAGGGAGGCAGAGGGAAGGCCCAGGGCCAACCCCTCAGGTCTGGGAGGGGACCTGGCGCCAGAAGGGGAATGGAGGGGAACAGGGAGCTGGAAGGAGCTTGTTTTGCACCTCTGCTCAGGGCCAGGGAACCCTAAACCCCTGTGGGGCCCTCCCACTCTCCAGGCCTTTGAAGGGACTGTGTGGGGGTGGCCCTCTCCCCTGCCACCCAATCCTCTCTGCCTGGGGTCAGGGGAGTGGAGACAGGCAGCAGACACTCCACTGCCTCCCATTCTTAGCAGGAAATAGCCCCAGATGAGAACAGAGCCAGCTGGGCCACCTGCCCTCCCACAGCCAAGGCCTGAGCCCCTCCTGCTGCTTCCTGGGCTGGGCTGTGGGCCCCTGGTTGGCCCTGGGCAGCTTCCCTGCAGTGAACAGGCAGCCTGTCAGCCTGTCGCCCAGCCCACCTGGCATCTTCCTCCTGGCAGGAAGAAGGCGGGCCTGAACAAAACACAACTGTGATCTGGCCACACCCCCCACCAGACCAGAGCTAGGGCCCCCCTCCTCTTCCAGGGCGGGGTGGAGGAGGGGTCAGCCAGCACACTGGTCCTGAGACCAGAATGGAGGTTGGCTCCCGTTGCTGGTGACTCGGACATTCCAGGCAGCCCTGCTCATCAGGAAGAAAAACCACAGGCTCAGAGACACAGCCAGCCCCAGCTGTGCACACACACACAACATTCAAACACTTAACACACTCACATTCTGTCTCTCTTTCTGCCTTTGGTCCCACAAGGAATACAATGGGACCCAGACACATGCACAGACACAGGTGCTCACACACACTGTTGATCATCCATGGAGACCCACACTGGGGCAGGGGTGTGGCTTGGTGGCATAGTGCCTCCCTAGCTTGCTGGAGGTACTGGGTACCATCCCCAGCACTGCTAAATAAATAAATATGTGAACAACCAAAAGAAGATAATAAATAAATAAATAAATAATAAATGAATGAATGACACATATTGGTTCTTTATTCAGCCAGCACTTCCCAAGCACCAAGTGTATGCCAGGTCCTGCCCCAGGCACTCCCCAGTACTGAACAGAATGCCCAGACCTTGCCCTCTGGGGGCTGTCCACAGACTTGCATGCTGGTCTGGGTTCTGAACCCTGGGGCCTTTTATCTCCAGGCTATGCCCCAAGCCTTATTTTATTTTACATATATATATATATATATATATATATATATATATATTTTTTTTTTTTTTTTTTTTTTTTTTTTAGCGGTACTGGGGATTAAACCCAGAGACATTCTACCTTCAAGCTACACCACCAGCTCTATTTTTTATTCTTTATTTTGAAACAGGGTCTCACTAAGTTGCGGAGGGCCTCAGTAGCTGAGGCTGGCTGTGAACCTAGGATCCTCCTATCTCAGCCTCCCAAGTACCAGGATTACAAGCGTGCGCCATCACACCCGGCTCTTATTTTATATTTTATTTGGAAACAGGATCTTGCTAAGTTGCTGAGAGCCTCACTGGTTGCTGGGGCTGGCTTCGAAACTTCGATCCTCCTGTCTCAGCCTCCCAAGTACTCGGATTATAGGCGTGTGCCTCCATGCCCGGCTTTTTTTTTTTTAATGGTGTTGGGGATTGAACCCAGGGGTATTCTACTTCTGAGCTATACCCCCAGCCCTATTTTATTGTTTGTTTGTTTGTTTGTTTGTTTTTGCGGTACCGGGGATTGAACGCAGGGGGGTTCTACCTCCGCGCTACACCCCCAGCCCTATTTTTTTATACTTTATTTTGAAACTGGGTCTCACGAAGTTGCGGAAGGCCTCACTAAGGAGAGAGAGAGAGACAGAGAGACAGTGAGAGAGCTGAGGCTGGCCGAGAACCCAGATCCTCCGGTCTCCGCCTCCCAAAGTACTGGGATTACAAGCGTGCGCCACCACGCCCGGCGAGAGAATCTATTTCTAAATAAACAATAAAGTCGGGCGTGGTGGCGCACACTTGTAATCCCAGTACTTGGGAGGCTGAGACCAGAGGATCTGGGTTCACAGCCAGCCTCAGCTACTTAGTGAGGCCCTCCACAACTTAGTGAGACCCTGTTTCAAAATAAAGAATAAAATATAGGGCTGGGGGTGTAGCTCGGAGGTAGAATGCCCCTGGGTTCCATCCCCAGTACCGCAAAAAAAAAAAAAAAGAAATAGATTCTCTCTAAGTTGCTGAGGCTGGCCTAGAACCTGTGATCCTCATGTCTCAGCTTCTCAAATACTGGGATTACAGGCGTGTGCCACCAAGTCTGGCTTTTAAGATTATTTTCATAGACAGAGGCAAATACCATTGAGGCAAGTACTTGCTTGGCTGGACTAACTGAGGACAGCCTCCACGGATGACCAGGCAGGGGCCTGAGGAAGCTGCCTTCCAGGGAGAGGAGGCAGCAAGCTCTGGGCTCACCGAGCAGCAAGAAGAGGCCCGGCGCCAGAGCTGGCTGACACAGGAGAGCACTGATGGTTAGTTCAGAGCTGCCAGGACTTATGTGGACAAACAAGGAAGACAACCCTATCAAGTCCCCAGCACTCCTGGCCACCGATGTGCACATGCTTCCAGCCCCTCCCTGTGGGCCTGGGTGGGTGGCCAAGATGATAGTATGACCCTGCTTGGCAACAAGCAGGTCTCCAGCAGAGCAGATGCGGAGAGCCGTTCCCTTGGCCTGAGAGGAGCAGCTGCCAAGAGTTCAGGCCCATTGGGTGGACTGCAGGGCAGGACCTGAGGCTGGTCTTAGGGAGGGTGGTCCCGGCTGACAGCCAGGAAGAGACTGGACCTCCACCCAGAGCTGCAAGGAATCGTAGGCTTCAGCAGTCAAAGTAGTGGAAGAGGACCACTGCCTGGCAGGACCCTGAGCAGAGCCAGACCCTGCCGGTGGGAGTGTGAGTGGCGTGTATAATTTGTTACTTGGCAATAGAAGACTGCACCCCAGAAGGGGAGCAAAAGGCACAGGTTCACCAGGAGAAATGATTCACAGTTCTACAAATTCTTGGCCTTACAGTTCAGAATTGGCTGTGGGTAGACTGCCGAGCCACAGGGTCTGTCTGGGTTTCAGTAGGAAATATGTGGACCATCATACCCACAAGGCCAAGGCCAGGTGGTACAGCCATATCACAGACCACAAGCATCACCATTTTGCCCACAGACTGCCTTGTTTTTCTGTTTTGCAGTGCTGGGGATTGAACCCAAGGCCTCATATGTGCAAAGTCTTGACCACTGCACTGTGTCCCCAGTCCCTGAGACCACTGTCCTGCAGGTTCTGACCTACTGCCTGGAAGCACTCACTTGATATGTGTTGGTCTTTCTTCTGGGGTCTTGATGGCTTGCCACATTGCCATTCCCCACACCAGGAGTTGAGCATGCTGGAGAGCCCTGTCCAAAGGCCTGGCTGTACCCCAGATGTGAGCTGTATCTACAAAGGCTCTCTTCTGCTTACAGTGGAGAGCCACAAGTTGGTGACCTGATGAGACAGAACTGAGAGACAACCCATGCATTGAGATGTCAAGATTCAAAAATACAGACAAGCGGGTGTGGTGGTGCACGCTTGTAATTCCAACACTTCAGAGGCTGAGACAGGAGGATTGCAGGTTCGCAGCCAGCCTCAGCTACTTAGTGAGGCTCTCTGTGACTTAGTGAGACCCTGTTTTAAAATAAAGGATAGAGCCGGGCGTGGTGGCACACGCTTGTAATCCCAGTACTTGGGAGGCAGAGACTGGAGGATCCGGGTTCGCAGCCAGCCTCAGCTACTTAGGCCCTCTGCAACTTCGTGAGACCCGGTTTCAAAATAAAGAATAAAAAATAGGGCTTGGGGTGTAGCTTGGAGGTAGAATGCCCCTGGGTTCAACCCCTGGTACCGCAAAAAAAAAAAAAAAA
>PVJS01011436.1:0-45775 GCA_004027185.1 Glis glis | reverse complement strand
TCTCTCTCTCTCCTTAGTGAGGCCCTCCGCAACCTCGTGAGACCAGGTTTCAAAATAAAGCATAAAAAATAGGGCAGGGGGCGTAGCACGGAGGTAGAATGCCTCTGCGTTCAATCCCCGGTACCGCAAAAAAAAAAAAAAAAAAAAAAAAAAAAAAAAAAAAAAAAAAAAAAAAAAAAAAAAAAAAAAAAAAAAAAAAAAAAAAAAAAAAAAAAAAAAAAAAAGTGAACAGGACAGAAATGAAAAATAATACTATGAGAACTATTGTAAGCATACCCCTTCATTTAAAATTTTAGAATTAGATAATGTAATTAGAATAAACTAAAATGCTAAACAACTAAAAGTGATTTAAAATAGTAAAAAATGTTTTGATTAGCCAGGCATGGTGGCCACACATTTGTAATCCCTGTAGCTGGGAGGCTGAGACAGGAGGATTGCAGGTGTGAGGCCAGTCTCATCAACTTCACAAGACACTGTTTCAAAATAAAATAGGGCTAGGGATTTAGCTCAGAGGTAGAACACCCCTGGGTTCAATTATGTCACAAAATAGCTCTAAGCAGAATTGCTCAATTTGCAAAATAAATAATTTTTTGTTTTGTTTTAAAGCTCAGATTCAAAGTACTGAGTAATTCCAAGTGAATTAACTAGTTAATTAGGAACTCAAAGGATTGGCACAAATTGAGCATGTACTTACTGTACAAATATAGTCAGAACTGTAGACTAGCGATTTAGAGAGAAATAAAATAATTACCTTTTTATGATACTACTGATGAGGATATAAAGTTTTATATTCTCATTCGTAATTTGGCAAAGCCTAGAACATTTAATTGCTAAAGTAATTTTGAGAAAAAATAGGTATTGTAAATTGTCTAAATTTCAAGAAAAATAGGCTCTGTAAATAACTGAGAAAGTCAGTTTAGTGAAATAAAACAAATGTTGAGTGTGTGTGTGTGTGTGTTGCTGGGGACTAAACCTGGGGGCATTCATTCTACCCCTGAGCTACATCCCCAGCCCTTTTTATTTTTTTTTAGTTTTTCTGTTCGTTTGTTTTGAAACAGGGTCTCTCTAGGTTTCTGAGTCTTTCCAAGTTGTAGAGGCTAGTCTTGAACCTGCAGTCCTCCTAATCTCAGCCTTCCAAAACTGGGATTACACACATGCCCCACCATGCCTGGCTAAGTTACTTAATTTCTTAAAGACATAGTTTTCTCTTTTCTAAAATAGCATTGAGAATGCATTCCTTATAATATTCCTGTAGATATTCATGTTAATGGATGCAAACTCCATTTCTCAGTGCTGGACAGATAGGAATAATAAATGCTATTATTTTCAACATAAAATTACTGAGAAAACTAAAAAGTAAACTTAGGAGATATCCAATTCTTAAAACTCATAAAAATTATGCAATCAAACTACCTTGGGTAAAATTTTGTTTATCATCAATTGATGTCATCAATGACCAGAGAAGGAATTTAGAAATCCACAGATATAATTTTTATATCAAATGTTTCCTGAATTTTTCTCATCTATAGGAAACTGTTAAGGATTTAAATAAGATAATGCACAAGAAATGCAATGTGGCCATACTGCATGTGGTTAAAGCTTACTCCTTAGTTATTTACAAGTTCCATGATATTTTAGAGTTTTTAAAGACTTTTTACAATCTGAGTACAATGATTACATTGGATGGTTTCTGTTTCTTCTGTTTTTCTCACCCACATCTACTCTATTCCAGCCATTACAAATTATTTGCAATTCTCTGTAAACCATAAATTATTTTATAATTTGAGTCTTTATGCTGTTTCCTCTGTCAAGAATGCCTCTCTTCACTACAGAATGTAAAATGTACATGGGTAGAAATATTCTATCCTTTTTAGAACTCTATTTATTGCATAATGCAAAGAGCCCAGTGCATTTCAGATACATAAGAATATCTGTAGAAAAATGCTTATCCCTTAGAAGAATTAATACTTATTTCCAAAGACTCCTCTCAAGTCATGCTCAGACCTCTTCATTGGTCCATCCCTCTACTGGATGTTTCTTTTTTTTTTTTTTTGCGGTACCGGGAATTGAACCCAGGGGCGTTCTACCTCCGCGCTACACCCCCGGCCCTATTTTTTATACTTTATTTTGAAACCGGGTCTCACGAAGTTGCGGAGGGCCTCACTAAGTAGAGAGAGACAGGGAGAGAGAGAGAGAGAGGGAGGGAGGGAGAGAGAGAGAGAGAGAGAGAGAGAGAGAGAGAGCTGAGGCTGGCAGCGAACCCGGATCCTCCGGTCTCCGCCTCCCAAAGTACTGGGATTCCAAGCGTGCGCCACCACGCCCAGCCTCTACTGGACGTTTTTACACCCATGTACAGTATTACACGTTTCATCCTTTGAGCTTCCAAAACATCCCATTTTTGTAGCTAATATAAAACTTAAGATGAACAGAGACTGTTCAGAAGTAAGTACAGTAAAAGGAGAAAACATCATTAATCCCTTTGAACCCTCTCTAAAGTTTTAACAGTATTCATAGTAACTCTCAGATTCACAATTCTATATTGCAAAGTCTACATTCTCAGAGTCACATCTTTTGCTAGGATATAGTGTGGTCAATAATAAGTCATGATCTTCCTAAAAGCATCAACATGTGTTTAAATATTATGATAAAATCTACCAAATGTTGCTACAGAGATTTTTAGGAAACCATACTTTCATAATGTGATAATTTAAGTAGATCAGTACTTATAGCATGCATACAGTAAGATCATAATTGATAGCTACAGATTTTGAACATTGAGACCTCCAAGTATCACAGATTTTGGTAAACTTTCCTTTTAAAGAAAATATCTAACTAGAAATCACAGTTTGAGTTACTCAGAGAAAGAATAATAAAATCAGAGTTTTATAGAAAGCCAGCTAGTGGAAGGAAAATAACAAAGTAAGAACATCATTATATAATGGCCAAACTAATTGAAGTTTGAAGCAGAATTTAAGGCAAAACATAACAAATCATAATACTTCCTGTTTTCTAGAAATGTTATAATAAACAAATATAACTCGGTGCTTTTTAATGCTTAGCAATTGGTCGAAAGTGGCTCTTTTTAAATTCTTATGCACCACACATTTTGCAGATTAGAAATGGACAGCAAAATCTCACTGCCTCTTGGAATCCTCTGTTATTCTCTTTGTTTTGCTCTTAACTGCATTGGCAACATGTCCTGATTTATTATCATCAGCTTTTATTTTTAAAAAATGTTGGTCAGAATCTGTCATCCTTGGTCCTAAGGTTTCTAAAGTGATTTCTATCTGGTTTGCTTCCCTTCTGTTGAGTTTTATGCTTGTCTCAGTCTTTCACTTTGACTTTTCCATGCTGTTTAGAAAAAAAAGCCTCAAAATAGCGCGAAAAGTTGGGCTCTTAGCAGAGTAGTAGATCTGATCTCTGATTCCTTTCTTTAGGTGGCAGTCATATTTTTAACTATTTTTAAAATATATGTGGACATGATGATTAGTAAAGAAGGAAGAGAAAAGCCAAATCCTTATAGAAAATGTTCTGTGATAGACACGACTTTTCCCTTGGAACCTTTTCTAATTTTCCATGTGAAAATGGCTCTTCTTTTATGGAAGTGAATATTATAGTTTGGTTATTATAGTAAATCCCAGATCTGTTTAGTTCAATTCGTAATTCTGACTATTCCTAAATAATTTATGATTTAGTCCCCTCATATACAAACTTCACTTATGTCACTTGCAGAATTGTTTTGCTTACTATTTAAAACACTAAATTTTAACTCTCATCCATGCATCTATACGTTATGCATTTTTCCAATTGACATTATCAGCAATGAGTCTTAAAATAGAGTCAACTAACTGAATAGTAATGCAGGATTAATTTAGCATTTATTTTTTGTCTCAGATAACATTTTATTTTTGCTCTTCTCTTAGGTTTTTCTTTTTCCTTTTTTTGCTGGTTTGGGGTTTATTTCATTTTGTTTACAATCAGTATTATAGACCTAAGACTAGTCAGAGAAACTGGAATGAGTTTAGTATCAATAATTACAAATGATTTTATGCTCACTGTGCACTAAATTTGGCCACTCTGGCATAAATTAGTCTAATGTAACATGACAGTAAGTTGATCTGAACTATTAATAGAAACAATTGTTAAACATAAACGTGACCATAACTTTCAAATCAAGAATTAAATTATTATTCAACTCTCATCATTATCAAAAAGAGTATATTCTTAAAATCATTCATTCATTCATTAAATACACAACACCTTAAGTGATGACACCAGTCACTGTATCTCTGTAAAGAATTTTATTTCACCTCATTTTTCTGCCCTAAATATAGCATTTTAATAGGTGCAAATTTTAGAACAGGAATTTCCAATTTTTAGATAAAATGTTTAAATGATTTGGATTGCATTATGTAAAAGATTATTATAATATATTGCATGTACTCACAGTTTATATACCCTTTGTGTTATTATAATATTAATCTAATAACCTAAAAGTTTACATCTAATCAGACTTGATTAAGTCACCACAAATTAATTAGCTATTTTTATTTGTACTCATACCTCATATTCATGCAGTCTTAGATGCTTGCATTCATTAGTATAATTTCTTTTTTAATTACATTTTCATTATTGTTTTTATCTAACATTTTCTTATAAATATTTATATTTTATGTAAAATATAAATGCAAAAGATGCAGACAGGAAACAGAAGAAAATTTAAACATCTATAATACCATTTACCACATATAAAACACACTATTAGTTTTATGTACTGCTCATAACATTTTATTCTGCCAGGCAAAACTGAGCATTTAGATGCATCACTTTTTGAGAAATTTGCTGTGCATAAATAAAGATATATTTTTTGAAAAATTATCCTCTTAAATATGAATAAACTCTGTCTCCTATATCTTAATGTTAATGTTATAATTGTGAAATATTATAGGATATATGATATACAATATTATTAACAGGTCTCATCCAACAGTATAACATTTGAAATACAGGTTTTATAAATGCATATGATTGTATTCATGGAGATTGTCATTCTAACTGCAGTTAGATGAAATCTCAGTGTAGGGGTGTGTGTGTATATGTGTGTGTGTGTGTGTGTGTGTGTGTGTGTGTGTGTGAGAGAGAGAGAGAGAGAGAGAGAAAGAGAGAGACCCCCAAGGATGTTCTACCACTGAACTACATCCCCAGCCATTTTTATTTTTTATTTTGAAACAGAGTCTTGCTAAGGTACCCAGTGCTGGCCTTGAACCAGAGATCCTCCTGGTAATCCTGGGATTACAGGTTTGTGCCACCATGCCTGGCTCTCAGTGTAGTTTTGATTTGAATTTCCCTAAGTACTAATGATACAGAATTTTTTTCATATAATTGTTGGATATTTGTATTTCTTCTTTAGAGAAGTGTTTATTTAGTTTACTTGCCCATGTTTTCAGTGTGTGTGTGTGTGTGTGTGTGTGTGTGTGTGTGTGTTGTTTTTTGAGCTCTTTATATATTCTAGACATTAGTCCTCTGTCAGAAGAGTAGCTGGCAACGATTTTCTCCCATTCTGTCGGTTTTCTCTTTAGGCTCTTGATTATTTCCTTTGCTGTGCAGAATTTTTTAATTTGATGAAATCCCATTTATTATTCTCAGTTTATGTTCTGAGGATGTGGGGGGAAAGAACACTTGGACACTGTCAGTGGAATTGTAAATTAGTACAACCACTATGGAGATCAGTATGGAATGGAACCACCATATGACCCATCAACACCACTACTCAACATCTTTCCAAAAGAATGAAAGTTAAAATACTGTATAATGACACATGCACACCCATGTTTATAGCAGCACAATTCACAATAGCTAAGTTATGGGACCCACCAAGGTGTCTGTTAACAGATGAAACGATAAAGAAAATGTGGCATATACACACAATTGAGTTTTATTCAGCAATAAAGAACAAAATATATAAATTGCAGAAAAATGGATGGAACTAGAGAATACCATGCAAAGTGGGATCAGTCAGAAAATCAAGTGGCACATATTTTCTCTCATATGTAGAAGTTAGAGAGAAAATAGCAAACAAAAGGGGCTTCATGAAAATGAGGAGAGAGACCAGTAGAATAGGGAAAGGATATTGGGGAAAAGAGGAGGAGGGGGAAGGAGGTGTGGGAAAAGAAACAGATCAAACCATGTTTGCATCTGAATGTATCTGTACTAATTGCACTAGCCTTAGGAGGGTGAGGAGGAGGGAAGGGGCAAGATTCAGAGGGAAACATACCAAGAAATCCAAGAAGCATTGTGACCATATATAGACATGAATCACTTTGAATCTCATAATGATGTATAACTAAACTACAGTGCACCAATAAAAATTTTAAAATCTCAAATGTTTTTGTTTTTTCAGTACCAGGGGTTGAACCCAGGGGCATTCTACCTCAGGGCTATATCCCCAGCCCTATTTTTTATTCTTTATTTTGAAACAAGGTCTCACTAAGTTGCAGAGGACCTCACTAAGTAGCTGAGCCTGGCTATAACCCAGATTCTCAAGTCTCCCAAGTACTGGGATTTCAAGCGTGCGCCACCACGCCTGGCTAACTCAAATGTTTTTAACTGAAAAGTTTAAAAATGCCTATGGTTGGCATGTTAGGTAAAATCAATCTTTTGTAAAACTTGGACTCAGCTAAGGGAGTATTTCTAGTAATCCCCTTTTTTTCTAGGAAGTCATTAAAAAAAACCTTAGTGGAAAAAATAACTTCCGTTATTTTAAAAGGGCAACCTTTGTCAGTAAAAAGCGAAAATAGCGTGAGCCCTCGTGTCAATCAGACCATAGGTCTGAATCCCATGTCACGCTTTTTCAGGATGTACAAAGGGAGAAAACTTATTACAATTTGAAATTTTCATTGCAAAACAGAGATAGAAATACGCACCCTGATAGTGTAACTAGAGGTGTAAATAAGATAATAAACATAGGCTCTTATATATTGTGGATGTTCAATACATGACAGTTTTACTCTTTTCTATGCCTTTGAGGGTAAGATGAACAAAATGCTGGGGAAAATAAATATTGGGTCTGTCTTCGCCAACTGTTATACCCTGTATATGCATTTTCTTTTGAATGATTATCAGATTTTTAACAGGGGGATCTAGCCCATTAATTGCAAACAATTTCTTAATAAGTATATAAGGCTGGTTTCAGTTCTGAACTAGTATAACTGGTTGTGATCTAGTATGGCAATGAATTATCTTGGGTCATTTAGTGGCAACTCAACTCACAACTTTACCAAGTTAATCTTATAGAGAAAATTGACAAACTTTTTATTTTTTTTTGGTGGTGGTGGTGGTGGTACTGGGAATTGAATCCAGGGGCATTCTATCTCTGAGCTACATCCCCAGCCTTATTTTATTTTTTATTTTGAAACAGGGTCTCACTAAGTTATTGAGAGCCTTTCTAAGTTGCTGAGGTTGACTGCAAACTTGGAATTCTGTCTCAGCCTCCCAAGTACTGGGATTGCAGGTATGTGCCACCACACCTGGCTCATGCCTTCCTTTGAGATGGTTTGATATACCACTTATAGAATGATACTGCTAGAAAAGTTCTTTCTCATCTGACTAGAAAAAGAACAGTTCTGGGTAACTCAAGGGAGCTGTAGGCTGCCAAAATGAGATCCAGCTCTTCAATCCTTTGTCAGATATTAAAATTTCATAGGGCCAACCAAAATATATTTCCTTCCTAAAGTCCAATCCAACTGAGAGAAAGATACCATAGTCAGTTATATATTAAAATATCAGTGCTATTACTCACAAGACCAGGGTTGGAATATGCCACTAAGATATGGAATCACAAAAAGCTTCATAATACATCTTAGAATTAGACAGACTTCCCCATTAAGTAACTGGCAGACTTAGGCACTTCTAATAAAAGCAAACAGCTTACCTGAAGGCAAAGAAAAGACCACATTGTTCTTTATCTGTAGGCTGGTGGAGCCACAGCAGGGAGAATCCAAAAGCAATTGAGAAAGCTCAAGCCCTTCTCTTAAATCCCAACCAAACGAGTATGCTATTTCTTCCTTTTTTTCTGTTTCTTTCCTTCTTTCTGTTTGTGTTTTCCTGTCTTAGGAAGGAGTTAGTAATAGGTATTTCCCATTTGGTAGTGTTTCATTGATCTTTTTTTCCAATTATTCTGGGTAGTGCTTCCACCACTGTGTTGAATAAAAAGTGCTGAAAATGAGCATCACTCTATGCAAAAGTCAACCAAAAATGGATTCGAGATTCAAATGTAAAACCTGAAACAAAACTTCCTAGAAGAAAACAAAGAGAAAAAGCTTGAAAACTTTGGCTTAGCAATGGTTCCCTGAGTATACCACCAAAGGCACAAGTTTAAAAAAATGCAAAATAGACAAGTGCGATCAGAGGATGAGGCTCAGATGTTTATATATTGAGCATGTGCCGGTGTAGTTTTGATACATGCAGTTCTTGCATGAGGTAGTGAGCGAGATGGAGTCTGTGGGATTCACGGAGAAGGGGGGTGTGCTTGCAGAGGACCACTTCAGTCCTGACAGACAGCCTGCTTTGATTCTCTCATCTTCTTGGAAAACCCAAAGCTCTTTCTGCATTTTAAGCATTTAAAATGTGTCAGATCAGCCGGGCGTGGTGGCGTACGCTTGTAATCCTAGTACTTTGGGAGGCGGAGACCGGAGGATCCGGGTTCGTGGCCAGCCTCAGCTCTCTCGCTCTCTCTCTCTCCCTGTCTCTCTCTCTGTCTACCTAGTGAGGCCTTCGGGCCGGGGGTGTAGCACGGAGGTAGAAATTTGTTGTCAACTTTTGATTATATTAACTTCATTTTAAGAAATCAGTTCTGCAAAATAATTTCAGGTACTTATTAAGTAAAGGAGAGTTTTTAGCATCACAAATATTTTAATATAGGGTATTAAAGAGTAGAATTATTCAAATGAGTTTATAATAACTTAATTAATATCTTAATTTTTAAAAGAAAAGTCACAAATAATTGGAATATATCCATAGCTAATTCTAGCATGTTTTTAGCTTTCTTTTTTTTTTTTTGCAGAACTGGGGATTGAACCCAGGGGTATTCTACCTTCAAGATACACCCCTAGTCCTATTTTTTATTCTTTATTTTGAAACAGGGTCTCACTAAGCTGCAGAGGGCCTCACTAAATAGCTGAGGCTGGCCATGAACCTGTGATCCTCCTGTCTCAGCCTCCCAAGTACCGAGTTTACAAGCCTGCACCAACACTCCCAGCTTAACTTTCTTTTTTTTTTAACATTAATGGTACCATGTAGATTTTCTTTTCCACTAAACTATCTCCCTTATAGCAGTCACTTACTGTATCCTACCTCTTCTTCTTCTGAAGGATCCCAGTATTTGGGAGGCTGGAATAGGAAGATTTAGTGAATAGTATTATTTGAAAGTATATATTTTCCTATAAGATAACTTCAGATTTTCTGTATTAAGTTCCCAATTGTATTCTGAGCTTGTCAGTGAGTAATCACACACTACTCTAGATCAAGAAAAATCATTTTTCTAACTATCCATTTGCCACTCTTAAACTAATAACCCACTATTACAATTGTGTTTACTGGCAAAGAAGATTTTGTTCCTACCATTTTGAATAGATTCTCTGTAGTCAATTAATCTATATAGGCATGAATCATGTCCTTTATCAAAGAGCCTAATGGTGCTGAAAAGGTGGTATTATTATAGTGCTCAATTATATTTTGCCTGACGTGATAAAAATTGTCTTTTAACAAAAGACAATTATTTTCTCTGTTATTAATTATTTTCTCTTGCTTATTTTCTCTCTTCATCCAGAGAAAATACTCTTGGCAAAAACTGAGCTTCTCTTTATATCTCTTTTCCCATCCTTATTCAGGTTTACCATGGCCCATGCTACAAAGTTCAAAGTTCAGTTTGGAAAGTAGAAATGTAGTCTCAAGATATGTTGGAGTATTGAGCCGGGCGTAGTGGCACATGCTTGTAATCCCAGTACTTGGGAGGCTGAGACAGGAGGATTCGAGTTTGCGGCCAGCCTCAGCTACTTAGTGAGGCCCTCTACAACTTAGTGAAACTTTAAACCCTGCTTCAAAATAAAGAAACTTTAAACCCTGTTTCAAAATAAAGAATAAAAAATAGGGCTGGGGGTGTAGCTCGGAAGTAAAATGCCCCTGGGTTCAATCCCCAGTACCGCAAAAAAAAAGATACTTTGGAGTATTACACTTTTCTTACACTAAGTCTTATTTGTAACACATAACTGGACCATATCCTAATATCAAATGAATATTTTTGCTGCTCTTATACATGTGAAAATGATTTCAGCACTGCACATTCTTGTATTAATGGTCTGGGACTCAGTGCCAGTCTTAAATTTTACCTCACAATGAAAGGAGATTTATTTTAAATGAAGAAAAATAAATGAGTTAAAATAAAGAGACTTCAGAATTCTATCCAAAAGAGGATGAATATTGCAGGCTAAGATTTCTGGAGGATACTTATAATTATAAATTAGGTATAGTCTGCCTTTATGTGAAAAAAAAGAAAAGCTTTCATTTTAAAATTTAGTTAATTATAGATGATAGTGAGTTATTCTTGATAGGTCCACTTTCCTTATCTTCAACATCAACCACACACTCATATACCAGTTCTTGTTCATCTTACCTCCTTCATATCCTTCAAGCTAGCCAGAGAGCTCTCTTGGTCCAACAAGCACAGTCCAGTTCATCACTCTTGTCTCTCATCTTTATTCCTGCATCGTCCTCCTGGTGGCACTTGTCTTCAGGCAAGCTCTTGCTTATGTATTCTTCCATTGCTCAAAGTTGTCTTCTGAAACATAAAACTCATCTTGTCACTGAATTAAGAGATTTCTGTTCCTAAAGTACCCTCTGCTTGCCTATAGCAACATTTATTACACAATAATCATGGATTTGTGGCCTAGCTCACTGCTGTAATTTTCTAAAGGGAAAAACCAACAGTGTAATTTTTTCTGTACACTCTTAAAGTCTGTTGTTGAAATAGGAACATAGTAAATGTTGAATGAATCAGGTTGTTGTAAATTAACTGAATCTCACAATTGTACCAAGTGCAGGTGACAGGCTATTTCTGTTTCCTGTTTAATTTTATTCACTTTTAAAATGTACTTAAAATGTGTTTCATGTTTTACTTTTCGAAGGAGATCTGAATCTACCATAGAATTAAGAATAGAAGGATAAAAAGGATAGAACTCTATCAAGGGCTCAGTCTAAAGAAGCAAACAGCTCATAGTGGACAGTTTATTGGTTAGCAATCACTGGTCTAAACATTTTATTTATTTATTTATTTATTTATTTATTTTTTGTGGTACTGGGGATTGAACCCAGGGGCATTCTACCTCAGAGCTATACCCTGGCCCTATTTTTTATCCTTTATTTTGAAACCAGGTCTCACAAAGTTGCAGAGGGCCTCACTAAGTAGCTGAGGCTGGCCATGAACCCGGATCCTCCACTCTCCGCCTCCCAAGTACTGGAATTACAAGCATGCGCCACCACGCCCGGCTCCTAAACATTTTATAAACTCAGACATGAGAGTTATATGAAGTAAATTTTCATATTACTATCACCACTTAATGGATGAAAATCAAGGTACAAAAAGTGCGATCAGTTTCCCCAAAGTCACAGAGATGGAAAGGGGCAGGGTTGGTGAGATGAACTCACAAAGTGTAGATCTAGCATCTCTAAGCTTCAGAGATGAGATATCAGACTCAGGGTATAATAAATGTGCCCTTTCTGTAGTCTCCTTACTACAAACACTTTTAGAAATCATTGTATAAGTAAATATTTAGCTAGATAGATAGTCTTTTATCCCTTTTAGTTCAGTCATAGATTATATGTACAATGGCTATTTTTAAATGTAACCAATTTAAGCTGTTAAATGATAGCATCTTATAATTAATAACTATACACTTCTGGTTATTCTTTTTCTTATGTTTATTTATGTTTCAAATGAACTCTTCTCATACTTCTAAGGGTACTTCAAATACATCATAGCCAGAGTCAGGTTTTTTAAGAAAAAAAAAAAAACAAAAAAAGAAAAACAAAGAAAAGAAAAACAAATACAAACAGATAAACCTTTATTATATCAGTACCTTTTTAAATGTGGTTATATGGTCTAATTTGGGTGTTAGTTGCCAGAAAGGAAGATATGATTTTAAAAAAAATCTTTCTTATACATTTTGGTATTTATATTTAATAATGGTGATGCAATAATGGCTATTAATTTCACTCCCAGTAATAGAAATAATATGGTCCTAAGATATTCTTACCACTGAGTACAACAGATTAAAATATTGATTTAATGTCAGCAATAATCTGTGTATAGTAGCTTAAGCATTAACGTAGAAATCCATTTCCAATTACCAACTAACAGAGATGACTCATTTTGCATAGAGACTGCTTAAAATGAACAGTCTTGGGTATAATAGATGTGATCATTGAACTTTTATCATTGTGTTACAGAGATAAGCCAATAATAAGAATTAAGGAGGGGCTCTAATTATTTTTGACATGATCCTTGAGGATCAATCTAAGACATCTTTTATTTATGTAAAGAAAAGAGCCTATTAGATTGTCTCACACTGTACTTCTTAGTTACAATAATACATTATTATAATAAATATGTAGTTGATGATTATAAAAACAATAAAGGGTACTGGACAGCTCTAAATTTTAATCTTTTGCAGTATCCTTTGATAATTATGTGATCTTGACCATATAATCTATTTTATCTACCTATCTGGTTATTATTATAAGGCACAGAGATGAACACTCAATAATTAATTTTGCTTGCTAATTGTGAATGCAATGACCATTTGAAGGCTATTTTTTATATTGATTACCAAAGAGAATGTCTCCAAACCGTCAAAGCAGCACTAAAACAAGTAAAGTCAATGGTTTAGTTCCTAGAATTTCTATTTTCTCCTTCCTGTCCTTCCTCATAGAAAGATTATTCTTTTCATCTTCATGGTCAGCATTTCTGCATTTCATACCATTCCTCTGCCCACTAATGACAAGCTAGTCTCTACCCGCATTATAAGTGATCAGTTATTCTTTCCCAGGTGACTGAACAATTAGTGACTATCGAGTTTAGGGAATGTTTATACCCTGAAAATTCATTTATTAAATTTCCTTTTAAGTTGTTTTAAAAACATTAAAAGTCAAGGCTTAAAGGAAAAGCACTCATATAAAATCAATCATAGCATTTAAAATAAACATTTTCTTTAAATTTTAAATTTTTTCTGATTTCTAAAATTTTGTTTTAAATTATGAAAGAACCACATACTAGTTGTAATAAATCCCAGAAACCAAGAGGGAATTCATATATTTTAAGATATCTAATGAAACCAAGGATCTGTAATTCAAGTACATGTTTGTTATTATGGCCAAGTAATTTTTTCATTTCTTCACTTTAAAACATTACAGATGAAGATAGATATAGAGTAAGTGCCCTGTTGATAAATATGCATCATACCAGATTAGCCTTTTAACAAATTCTATTTTTGTAGCACTAAATTATTTTGATAGATATTCATGTGGTCATATTTTCCACTAACAAAAGATAAAAAGCAAATAAAAATGTTAATTATATGAATAGCTGTAATTTATATTGAATGCCTGGATGTCCAGGTGTGGTGGTGCACACTTGTAATCCCAGTACTTGGGAGGCTGAGACAGGAGGATTTCAGGTTCAAGGACAGCCTCTACAAGTAGTGGGACTCTCATCAACCTAGCAAGATACTATTTCAAAATAAAAATAGGGCTGAGGGTGTAGCTTGGAGGTAGAATGCCCCTGGATTTGATACCCAGTACCACAAATAATAATAATAATAATAATAATAATAATAATAATTTTTAAAGAGTACCTTTTCATTATTTTGTTTCTTAAAATTAATTAAAAAGACACTAGATGATTTAAAACTAAAATATATGTAAAATAGTACCCTTCAGGTTAAAATTGAAGCCTTTTATCCTATAATAAAATTTTTAAACATGATAAGAGGATGATATTAAAAAATAATTTAGAAGAATTTCCAAGGTGCCCAAATTAAGCTGCAGAAAATTATAAATCTGCTGGTAAAGGCTTTTCAAACTTCTTTTCTCTGACTACTGCTTTTCTTCCTATATCTTCTCTCTTACTTTTTATCTGTCTCTTTCTAGGCACCAATAGGTTGAGGGAGGCATTCCATTGTATATTAAGGAAATTCATATTCAGAAATAAGGTTAAAAGAAAAGAGATCCCCTTTCCCTCTTTCTGTGTTAACTTTAAATGTTTGGATTTTGATGTTTCCTGGATAATGGGAAGACCCTGAGTGGATATGAATGTCACACTGGGCAAGCAGATTCATCTAGAAGAGTTTGTTTTTTGGCAGTGAGTTTCTTGAGTTCTTTGTATATTCTAGATATTCGTCCTCTATCAGAGGAATATCTGGCAAAGATCTCCCATTCTGTCAGCTCCCTCTCTTGAGGTTCTTGATAGTTTCCTTTGCTACAGAGAAGCTCTTCAGTTTAATGCAATCCCATGTATTAATTCTTGTTTTAATTTCTTGGGTCTTTGGGGTCTTGTTGAGGAAATTTCTACCCGTGCCTATATGTTGGAATGTTGGTCCTATGCCCTCTTCAAGTAACTGCAAAGTTTCTGGTCTAATTTCCAGGTCTTTGATCCATCTTGAATTAACTCTTGTGCAGGGTGAGAAAGCGGGATTTATTTCCATTATTCTGCATATAGATAACTGAGGGAGATGGGAGGAGGGAGGAAGACTTGAAGAGGGGAACACCTCAATGGTCATGATGTACAGACACAAGCTTATCAAAGCTGATCAATGTATGAGCACGGGAAGGTGGAGAGGGAGAGGGAGTAGGGTGGGAACTGGGGGAGGGCTCAAAAAGTACTGTGTGTGTGTATGTCTCTATCACCCTGAACTTCATCAAGATACATGATTACAATGCACCTATAAAGAAATCATGAACATCTCACTACAATCAATACATTTAAGTCTATCAAGTAATACCAAAACACAGTGATCAGACAGCTGTGTACTTACCTGCCAGTATGCAGGATTTTTCCTAAAATTCTCTATTTTTACATGAAACCAAACATAAAAATGATATAGAGAAGGCAACCTAAAATTATTAAATAAATGCAAGAAACATTACAGAAACAGAAGTGAGAAAAATGAAAACTCTTTTATCTTAAAGAAAAATCAAAATAAATCACTGTCCAGTTTTTCCTCCTATGTAAAATAACTATTAAATAAAATAACAGTCTTGCTTTGATTGAAAAAAAGAAAAGGAAGGAAGGAAGGAAGGAAGGAAGGAAGAAAGAGAGAGAGAGAGAGAGAGAGAGAGAGAGAGAGAGAAAGAAAGAAAGAAAAAGAAAGAAAGAAAGAAAGAAAGAAAGAAAGAAAGAAAGAAAGAAAGAAATAAATAAATCCTGGAGTGGTGGTGCATGCCTATAATCAACATACTGGTATACACCAGTACTTGGTATTACTGGAGGGTCACAGGTTCAAGACCAGTCTCAGCAACTTAGCAAGACTCTCCGCAACCTAGTGAGACCCCGTTTCAAAACAAAAAATAAAAATAAAAAAAGGACTGAGGGAGTAACTTGGAGGCAGAATGTCCTGGGTTCAATCCCCAGTACCATACACACACACACACAAAAAAAAAATAAACAAAATTTTAAATTAGAAAGCTTATACTTCTTCTCCAGGATACTACTGACACATTTGGAGGCTGTTGAATAGAAATGAAAAGTGAAATATGTGCATATAATTAGTGTATAAACTTTTTAAACATACTCCCTTGGATGTGGCTCTAGGTGTCATGTGACATCCTTCCTTGTACCAAGACCCATTATGAAGTCAGTAAGGCTCCCACAGGTTTGGGAACCCCACTGCTCTTTTCCTGCCCAGAGGTCCCAAAGCTAATGTTGGATGGACAAAACAGAAGTAATATTAGCAGCGTGGACCAACTATTCATTTTACAATTAAGCCAATGGAGACAAAAATAATTAAGTAAATTGACCTTGATCATTTTGTCAGACAGAAGTGTGACACAAATGTTTTAAAAAGCATCTTGGGAAAGATGTCTAGACTGAGATAAACAAAACGCTCTTTCTACCATTGAAATTTAGTTTTATATGAACCATTAGGACATGAAATAATTGGAGTTCTGGATTTTTTTCATTGTCTACCCACTATACACTTAAAGCTGAAAATCTCCTGGCATAACCCTCATGCATAATGGATATTTAAAAATCTCAATTAGTTCTCCTCTTCAGATTTGAGGTCAATGTGACATACAGTCTACAAATTAAATATAGTGATGGTGACAGAGAACTTTAAGTTGGGACATTCATAAATTACCTAGATAAAATTATTGTTGAAGGCAGGTGTCCTGATGGATATGAGAACAAAGTGACTGACTAAAAGTTCATGGCTGCTATAGGACAAAACATATGCCCCATCCATATAATCACACTGAATATTTCTATCAGATCTTCATTGCTTAATTATCAACATACATTGCATCCAAATTCAAGCCATAAATAGTGTAATAGTCACAGATCCTTGGTAGCTAAAGAGCAGAAGTTTTACAGTGATAATACTAATTATCCAAGACTCCCTTCCAATATATCCTTTGGTTCCTCTATTGCAACTAGACATTGAACTATGAAGTGGTCCAAAATACATTTAGAATCTTCCCTATATATTAAGTAATAATTGTTTTTGGAAAAAGTCTTCTCATTCTCTTCTAAAACAGAGCCATACTATTTTTCAAATATCACTAACTCAAGAAAATACTTTGGAATGGTAACGGACTGTCCATTTAGTTAGATGGTTTTTGAATCTTCATCACAAATGAGATTTGGACTAGCAGAGAAATCAAAAGTGGGATTTAGAATACAGTCTATATTAGATGCTCAGTAAATGAATGTTTATTGAATTAATAAATTAGCCATGCCATAATAATGTTTTTAGCTAACATAATGTTATAGCGAAATAATAGCTATAAAAATAGCTAATAGCTAAATAATAGCTAATCTTTTAGCTAAATAATAAAGTTTTTAACTAACAAATCATCAAAATTGAAAATTTCATTTTGGAAATATAATCAAGAAACACATATTTGCTAACTTAAAAAAAATCAGTGGTGGAGGCAGGATGGGTAAGTAATCAGACGTTTAGTTTAGGATTTATATTAAAAAGATTTTACTAAGTATATTACTTTCCTGGGGCAACTATAACAAAATGTCACAAACTAGAGACTTAAAACAACACAAGTTGTGTTCATTCAAAGTTCTGGAGTCTAGAAGTCTGAAATCAAGACCTTGGCAGGTACTGGCTCCCTCTGAAGGTTTTAAGGAAAATCTGTTCCTTGCCTCTCTCCTGGCTTCCTGTGGTTGTTGGCAGTCACAAACGTTCCTTGGCTGTGGCTGCGTCACTCTGACCTCTGTCTCTGTTGTCACATGGCCTGTATTCACTCTGGTTTGTGGGTTTGTGTCCCTGTTTCTGCATCCAAATTTCTTTTTTTTGTTGTTTTGTTTTGTTCATTGTGAGGATTTGAAGATTGAACCTAAGGACATTCTACCTCTAAGCTATACCCCTTAGCATTTTTTTATTTTTTATTTGCAAATAGCAAATAGCAAGCTAAGTTGCTGAGCTTGGCTTTGAACCTACAATCCTCCTGTCTCAGCCTCCCAAGTAATGGGATTACCAGAGTGTGCTACCATGCCCAGCCAAATTCCTTTTTCTAGTAAAGATACTAGTCTTTAACTTTAGGACCCACTCTAATCTAGGATGATGTATTTTTCATTAATTACATCTGCAAAGACCCTATCTCCAAATAATGTAAAATTCACAGGTCCTTGAAGGACATGAATTTGAGGAACACCATTCAATTCACTACAGCAAGTCTTTCTCATAAATATGCAATAGTTTTCAACTAGAATCTATTAACAAAGTTCCTTTTAAGAGTGTTTTGCTGGCTTTAGTTGTTTTTTATAACACATAGATATGTTTTAATACTATTGAAATTGTTGCTCTATTTCTTATGCTTAAAGGCTTTCCTCTCAATTCAAGTACAATTTATGAGTCACAAGTTGATTGAGGGCAAATTATCTGTTAATTTCCAAGTTACTAGTAATAAGTAGATTTTCCACACAGTTTTCTGATATCTGTATGGTGACTCTTAGACAATAACTAGTTTCTCTATTTTTTTTTTTTTTTTGCAGTACGGGGATTGAACCCAGCATTCTACCTCCGAGCTACACACCCGGCCCTATTTTTTATACTTTATTTTGAAATCGGGTCTCACAAAGTTGTGGAGGGCCTCACTAAGTAGCTGAGGCTGGCCGCGAAACCAGATCCTCCGCTCTCCGCCTCCCAAGTACTGGGATTACAAGCATGTGCCACCATGCCCGGTGAGTTTCTCTATTTTTGAGAGTTCATATTTTTTAATCTGCCACTTCATTTTCTCCAAAGTTTTCTAATACCACAGGATTTTCAGATGATTTAAGAATCTTTTTCTTTTATATCAACTTATGCCTCTTAAATTCAGCCCTATATATTCTTTGGCTAATAATGATTGTGCAATTTGAAATAAGTTTTTTTTTTAAAACATTTGAAGCTATCATCTCCTATTATTACTATTATTGCTTTTTTCTCTTCTATTGCATGAGAGAGAGAACTGAAACATAATGATTCTCCAGCCACAAAATTATTTTTACTAGTTTTAGTAAAATGATAGAAGTAATACTTAAAAAATCTAATATTCTTGTCTGTGGTATTTTTAATGAAGTGTTCAGCAGGAGTGCATTAAGTTATTTGAAAATATGCAAAGGCTTTTAAAAGTATAAATAATTATAAACTAAATTCTTATCTCATTACTACCATGAATATAAAAGACATTTGTTTTATTTTATGCACGTTTTTATATGCTTTGTAGTATTTTAATAAAAATATAGTCTTGTAATAAGTTAAATATAAAATCAAATAGGAGGAAAACTTAACATATACATTTGTATGTGCAGAGGGGATATATATATATATATATTCAAATTATATAGTTAGACCATCAACAGAGTTAAGATATGGCCTCTCATCAATACAGGTTAATATCTGCCTATCATTCTTTTTTGTTTTTGGTACTGGGAATTGAACCCAGGGGCATTCTACTGAGCTATACCCCAGCTCTTGCACCCCCCCTTTTTTTATTTTGAAACAGGGACTCACTAAGTTGCTGAGGGTGTTGCTAAATTGCTGAGACTGCTCTTGAAACTATAATCCTCCTGTCTCAGCCTCCCAGGTCCTGGGATTACAGGCATGTGCCATCAAGCCCGGCATATCTGCCCATCATTCTTATATTAGAAAAGACGATGATTAACTTGGACCACCATGCTAGGACTTGAAATGAGAGGACTTGAAATGTTACCTTGAAACGCTGCCTCCCAGGAGGCAAGACAAGGTTAGACATTTTCTTTCGTTTTTTTCTCAAACCCTAGCTTTCAAATTTTTCTTTACCCAAAAAGGTCAAAACCTGCTCTCTGCTGCCCTAGGGCCATAAGTATCTTGGCTCAACATTAAATAGGAAATACAGCAAAGAAACCTTATATAAAAGGGCAACTAAACATCATTAGTTCAATATTAGCAAATTATCTTCAAGACTACACTAAGTCGAGGTGAACCCGTTATTCATATCCTCGTTTCTTTTGCCACAGAGCCTGTACTCTTAGACACTACCTTGTCTCATCCATACCTATGAACTTGTCTCAGATGCTTATCGTATGTAATATACCTTCTTAAAATTTTGTCACAAGTACTGAATGATTTAATCTGACAATCAGTTTAGAAGATATTATCATCCACATTTTACAGATGATGCTACTGTGTCATGGAAAAGGTCATTTAACTGCCCAGTGTAACTGTGCAGTTAAGTGATAGAATCAGGATTTTGATTCATGAGTTTGCCTCTCAGAAAGGATTCAAGATTCTAGGTAGAATCCAGTTAGAAAGGATTCTATCCATAAAAAATGACTCATGCAGTATTGAAAACTTGATAGTTGCTGCCTGCTAAATAGAAACCCTGGATTGGTCATTGTTGTTTGTTTATTTTGTTTTGTTTATATTTTAAGAAAAATCGGTTCTTCAGTGATACCACGTGAAGATACTTGTTGCCGTGTCCTGTGATGAGTACTGTAATGAGCTCAGAATAAAAAGCAGCTAATGAAAAATTAAAGAATAAATAGAGGGCACTAAGGACTCAGTGCCAGTGGAATAAAATAAGATACTCAGATTTCTTCACTTCGGATGGTCACTGCTGGCGTGTAAGTGACTCTTCGATGTCGTTCTGGGCCTAAACCTTATTAGAAACTGGCAAACACTGCATTACATCTCAAACAGAGAACTCGATGCAGGGAAATATAGTTGATTTCAAGACTCCATCATTTCTTAACTGTATATATTTACATAAAATGTCCTTTAGATCCATTAAATTGGTATAAATACGTAAGATGCAGAAATCATGAAAACTAAAGGAAGTAAATATACATTGTTTTGCAAAATAAAATGAATTTGAATATATATGTACATTTTATCAATATGCACTACCAATTTTAAAATTAACATGGACAAAATCATCCCTGGATACCAAAGCCTTTGGTTTAAGAAACACGATATACAGGTATCAGAGTATCTCTCCACAGATTACTTATTAATTGAAGATGGGGAGATAAAAGAACCTTTACAATGGAGAAATCCAGTTTCCTTCATTCCCCAAAAAGTTCTATCAAAAATTTAGTACTACTAATAATGAAGCAGATTAGCATTGTACTAAGGATATAATATCACCTATATAATATTTGGGGGGAGGATGATTCTAATTTTATAACCATCCAAATTAATAATAATACTACAAAATGACTATCCAGGACTATTAATAAATAATATTTAAGCTGTCAAATGACTAAAGAAGGTTAAGGAAATATGATAACAACATTCTTAGTTCGAGGCTCCTGAATTTAAAATAATATAAAAGCATTATTAAGCCCGTGATTGAAATGCAAAACCCAGAGCCTCTAAATCAGGCTACATTAAGATAGTAATATTAGATTGCTTGAAGCTGATAGAGATACAATTAATACACTAGTAATACAGAATGACCATGCAACTCAGGAGATATGTAATGCAATAACTAGATTGAAATAATTTGTAAATGGTCAAGTTAAAATAAAAGAATGGTTTGTTTATAAAAAAAAGAAAAAGGAGAAGCCGGGCGTGGTGGCGCACGCTTGTAATCCCAGTACTTTGGGAGGCGGAGACTGGAGGATCCGAGTTCGTGGTCAGCCTGAGCGCTCTCACTCTCCCTCTCTCTTTCTCTCTCTCTCTCTCTCTCTCTCTCTCTCTCTGTCTCTCTCTCTCTACCTAGTGAGGCTCTCTGCAACTTCGTGAGACCCGGTTTCAAAATAAAGTATAAAAAAATAAGGCTGGGGGTGTAGCACGGAGAGAGAATGCCCCTGGGTTCATCCCCGGTAGCACAAAAAAAAAAAAAGAAAAAGAAAAAGGAGAAAGAGGGATAGAAGGAATGAGAAGAATTAATAAAAAGATAAATCAAATATAAAAAATGTTCATAATTTTTAAATGTAATTGAAAGTCTCTCAACTCTTTTAGAAAAAATGTTGAGTAAACACTCAACTACTGAGTGTTTACTATACTATTCTTTGGAAAGGGAAGAATTGTTTAGCTGTAAATATAATTGTAAATATTGAATGTTTATTTGTGGTTCGCTTAAAAGATCCCTGTAAAATAGTTAGGAAACATGGGCTCTATATGGGTAATATCAGATATTAATGGACTAATACAAGTATATGAGGTTAAGAGACAACTAAGGAAAACTAAAGCTGTGTTTAGTATGCCGTAGACCTTATCTCAAAATCAGTTGAATACATTTTAGGAAAAAGTAGAAAAGAATCCTTTGGCACATGGATGGTCCCTGTGGCTCTTTTTCCTTTGCTCAGTATTTTCCTTTTGCATTTCAGTTTATCCCTTTGTCAATAGGGGTCTCAGTTGACATTCTCACTGGTATAATCCAAAGTAACTGATCACACAACTTAGAGAAAGGAAGATTTATTTGCTCACAGTTTTTGGAGATTTCAGGTTCAGTCCCTATGAGGCCAAGGTCTGCAGAATTCAGCTCATGGTGGTGGGAATCAGAGAGAGGGAGAGAGCATAAGGGCTCTGCTCTCATGAAGACAGAAGCACAGTCCCTAAGCCACACCCCCAGGGACCACCTTCTCCAGCCATACTCCACCTGCCTACATTGCCATACCACCTAGTAAATTCATTACAATGAATTTATCCACTGATGAGATCATAACCCTCCTGACTCAATTACATCAACTCTGAGCATTAGATCTTCAGGGGACATTCTATATCTAACCATAACAATCTTCTAAGTAAAAAAGATGATCTGAATAATGAAAGGAAATTCTCAGGGAAATATTTTCAGTGCAGAATTATCTATAACACGAAAATAAAACATAAATCACCAGTGTTTTTATTGTTTTCAAGAGAGAATATGGGCAATTTTATACATCAATGGAAAATACTATCAGGGAATTTTGAGGCTCATAAAAAATCAGTACATTCAACAGACCTTCATGATACCTCATAATAGATTGATTTTTAATGTAGTGTAGTGATTAGTCTCAGAGAGTAGAGATTACTGACTATAATTAGTTTTAGTGACTTAGAAAAAATATTATCTGTGGTGATTGATGATGATTCAGCTATGGGTGTGAGAGTCAATAATTAAGTTAAGATGTATTCAAAGCATGCAGGGGTTTTGTGCCATTTCACATGAATTTCATATATTATTCTAATCTCAGAATTTTTCAGAAATGTTTTGGTCACTTCAATTTTTTTCATTCCAATTTTATGTCATGACATTTATATATAAATTTTACTATTAGTTAGTTGGACACTTCCAAATCTAATGTGTTATGTTACTTTCCATAAACAGTATGTGTGTATGTGTGTGTGTGTGTGTGTGTGTGTGTGTGTGTGTATGTGTGTGGTATTGAGGATTGAACCCGGGGTATTCTACCTCCAAGTTACACCCCCAGCCCTCTTTTATTTTTTATTTGGAATCAGGGTCTCTCTCTAAGTTGCTGAGACCCTCGCTAAGTTGCTGAGGCTGGATTTGAACCTGTGTCCTCCTGTTTTAGCCTCCCAAGAACTGCAGTTTCAGGCATGTGTGACTATGCCTGGTTTACATTACCATTTTGATAGAATATTTATAAACAATTATTCCTATTCAAGGATAGTTTACAAAATGTGTCCTATTACAAGCAATTGTGTATTTTTCCCTTTATTACCCTTTTAAGACTGGGTTGTATGTGCTAATTGAATAAACTAATGACTTGATCATTCTACTTAATTTCTTTGATGCATATTATAGAAGCCTCGGTTTAATATAGAAAATTCACATAATTTATTATCTTAATTTAATCTATATTTCAGATGCTAAAATAATAAGCCCCAGTGTGCTTCATTTCCTAATTCATATGTAATCAGATTGCGTAATCTCTCATCATAAGCTATATATGTATATATATTATATATATGTATGTATATATATATATATATATATATGTCTATGTTCAGGATAAAATTATAAAATTACAAAAAAATTCCAAAACATAGATATTATCATCTTCTACTTTTCAGATTCCTTTCCTGTTCCTCACTTTAAACCTAAAAAGGAAAATGTAAAAGTATACTAAACAAATTTGGCAAGACGTACAGCCCTTACCAACCTGACCTCAACAGATATCTCTGTTTAACCCCAATATTCATGTGCTGCTCACATCACTGCAAACCATCAGCCCCCAACATTTTCATGCTTCAATGCCTTTACTGAGGCTTAGTTTGGTAGTCATGACAGGGTCATAAATGTATGGAAACATTTATTTACCTGCTCCCTGTCAGGAGAGGTATGGACACAGGACTTAGCTTGGCAAGTTAAACCTAAGTGGAAGTATGTTCCTTCCAGGAAGGAGTTTTAAGAGCTAATGAATTATTTGCTATATTCTCTTTCCCTGCTATGGTGATCATGGAGGCATGAGTCTCAACTAGCCCAGGTTCCTGAGTATCTATAAGTAGAGCTTCCATCTCAGTCAGGCTCTTGGCAGAAAACAGAATTTGACTCACTTGGTTTAAATGAAGAAAGGACTGCTTAGGTGGTTAAAACCAAGGTGAAGGGAAATGACACAAAATGTTGAGAACCCTAAAGACAACAAGAACTGGATGCATACAGGGAAGAAATAATATTATAGTAGCTCAGTGACAGCCATGGGAAATGGACCACCCAGCCAGAGGTAAGGTCTAGGACACAGCCACTGGCAAAGGATGACAGCAAAGCAGGGAGGGGGCTCAGAGAAAACACCGAAAGCTCTCTCCTTGTACATTCTGTTCTCCTTAGACTCCCTATTGTCCATTCCCAACCAGAAGCCATCCAGCAAGGAATCTCAGGCAGTGCAGTCTTTAGAGTTGAGTTTCTGCAGTCATTAAGCCCTATAATTTGGGAATTGTATTACAGTACAAAATAGTCTATCCTGATTGACAATAAAATTGCTGCTATGAGAGGGATGCTACTATAGCAAAAACCTAAAATGTGTGCCAATTATTGGTTATTTGGCAATAGGTAAAGAAATTATTATCAGAGACTAGCAGGATAGAAATCTGAACAATGCAGTGGCCAAATATTTGGAAAGTTCCATTTTTTAAAACTTTAGAAATACATGTAACTTCAGCAAATTTCTAATGATATAGCTTTAAATCAAATGTTTGGAAAAGTCATTTTTATATACTTTTATTGGTGCATTGTTGTCTCACATCTTAATATAATTCAGAGTGATAGGGACAGACATGCACACAGCACTTGGTGAGCTTCCCCCCCACACACATGATTCCCTCCCTACTCTCTCCCCTTCCCCAGACATGATATTGAGATTGACATTGATAATTTTACATATGTATATAACATCAATGGAAATGTTTTCTTCATTAATTCTTCCTCCCCCTCCATCTCTCCACTGGGGTTTCTCCCCCTTTATCTAAAGTCCTTCTTGTTTCCTGATTACTCCCTAGTTTCCACATATGAGAGAAAACATATGATCCTTCACTGTATGTGATGGAATAATCTCAACATAATGTTCTCTAGGTCCATCCATTTTCCTGCAAATTATGTAATTTTGTTCTTCTCCATTGCTGAGTAAAATTCCATTGTGTGTATATACCATAACTTTGTAATCCATTTGTCCGTTGATAGACACCTAGGTTGTTTGATGTTATGTGTATTTTGCTATTAGCTGTTGGTTAAGTTCCGTGGAGTGATGCAAAAATAGTTGATTTCAGAAATTAATTACCCAATTTGCAAACAAGAATACAAAAGGAAGAGAGAGAGTTGACAAATTCAGGTTCTTGTATGGCTGAAAGAAGCAACTGCCCCCCCAGGCATTAATATTTCAAAATTAAATTGAGGAATGCTTTGTGTGGAAAAGGATAATTGAAAGTCAGTCTTGTGTCAAATAAATCATAGGTATGGTCATCACCACTATTGTTGAAACTTTTTTTTTGCGGTACCGGGGATTGAACCCAGGGGCTTTCTACCTCCGAGCTACATCCCCCACCCTATTTTTTATACTTTATTTTGAAACTGGGTCTCACGAAGTTGCAGAGTCCTCACTAAGTAGCTGAGGCTGGCCGGGAACCTGGATCCTCCGGTCTCCGCATCCAAAGTACTGGGATTACAAGCGTGCGCCACCACGCCCGGTGCTTTGCAGAAACTTTTGAATCAAGTATCAGAATAGATACATATCTAAAAGCAAATCTTTCCATTTAAACAAAATGTTGATTAGTATTGTAGCCCTGTTTGGACTGCAGACTCACCCAGTCTATCCTCAGTCACATGCCTTTCTATACCAAGAATGTTCTGTCTGCTTTGAATGCTATTGTTTTCTTTGGAATCTCCTAACAGCCTGGGGAAAATATGGTAAAATGTCTTATCCAACATTTTCTCTAATCTCCATTTATTATGCTTTTCTGTTCTGTGGAAGCTAGCAAGATAAAAGACTGCATTTCCCAGATCCCTTTGCAGCTAAGGTCCTAAAGGGGGGTTAGGTCTTGTCAATCAGACACAACTCTGTGAGACTTGAATTCATAATTAATATAAAAAGTAAAAAAGGGAAATAGCATAAAATATCAATTTTGCTTAGATGGATCTCATGAAAAATGCTTCTGGAAACTGTTTTGGGGCATTTTGGTTATTTTATTTATTTATTGGTTGCAGCTAAGTAGAGTGATTCTGAAACTCTTTTTCCCATTCCTGAATATTGTTTCTTTGGCAGCCCCTTTTGTAATGACTTTGTAAGCATGTAATTACTTTTAATAAATGCCTTTCAACTTGAAATAGGTAGAATAATTATTATTCAGCCACTAAACCTTAAGAGATAAATTATAATTAAATCCTTTCAACTGATACTAGAATTGCACTGTTATTTGGTATCAGTTTAGATTATCTAAAACTCTGATTTCCTTAAGTTTTAGTAAATTTTTTGTTCCATTTATACACTTTAATTGATTGTAACCTATCTAAAGACAAGAACCTGCCTTACTTATTTTTATTTTTAAAAACTATTTCTCATTTTTATCAAAATAATACATGAACATATTTTAAGTTTCTTTTTTATTTTAGTTTTATTTTATTTCTGAAAATTCTTGAGCCTACCGGTTATCTCCCACACTTTCCTGTCTCTAGACCCAGTTCTAGAAAGCAATTAACCTTTAACACTTTGAGCAATTATCAGTTTTTACTCAATATTTCTAGGGATTATATTTGCCCTGTTATTTTTAATGTATCTGTTTTAATTATTATTTCCATATTAATTCATTCAAAAAGTTTTATTATTATTATTATTTGGTACTATGGAATGAACCCAAGGGCATTCTACCTCTGACACCACCACCAGCCCTTTATTTATTTTTTTTTTGAAACAGGGTCTCACTAAATTGTTGAGGTTGGCCTCAAACTTGCAATCCTGTCTCAGCATAAGGACTGAGATTACAGGCATGTGCCACTGTGCCCAGATTAAAAAATCTTTTTTTACTATGCCCTGATACATGGTGAGACATGTAAACTAAAAAAGTGTAGTATATTGTGGGGTAGTTATAAATGCGACAGAGAATAATGAATAAAGGTAATGTAGTAGCCAAAATCTTTGTAAATTTTATCTCATTGCTTTCCATATTATCAAATGGGTCAGATAGGCTCTCTGTTTTTTATTTCTTTTTCTTGGATCCCTTCTCTCAGAGTACTCAACCCTCCTACTCCATTTGGCTGTCTGTCTCCCTAGGCCCACAAACTAGATGTTTCTTGGGATCTTTCTATTTTGTATTGTACTGAGCTAAATTGCCTGGCTTCAATCCCAAGCCTCCATTTTCTTTGAATCACTCCTGTGTTTGGGTGATACTCTTTGTCCCATAGCTTTTTTTTTCGCCCCTTTGGTACTTGGAATTGAACCCAGAGGCATTCTACTTCCAAGCGACATTCCCAGCCCTTTTTATTTTTTATTTTGAAACAGGGTCTCACTAAGTTGCTGAGAGCCTCACCAAGTTGGTGAGGCTGTCCTCAAACCTGTTTCTCCTGTCTCAGCCTCTTCCAAATACTGGGATTACAAGTGTGGTGGTAATCCCCAATTATCTTAAGAGGGAATTCCTGGGGGCAAACATTTGAGTGCTTGCTTTACCTTTTTGTGACATCATATGTCTGATCATTATAAGTAAGCTCTACTCACTGATGATTAATGTACATGCCATTGGGTAATTTTCCCCCCTCACATAATCTTTAAATGTATAGTGACACTAAATATAGTATAGTGATACATAAGCCAATAACATAGTCATTTATTATCATTGCCAACTAACTATTCTATGCCACATATAATATGTGCTGCACTTTTATGTCTGGCAGTGCATTGGTTTGTTCATGCCAGCATCACAACAAACACTCGAGTAGTGTGTTGTGCTGATGTTACGATGGCTGTGACATCACTGGGTGAAAGGGATTTTTCAGCTCCATTATAATCTTATGGGATCACAATTATATGTGAAATCTGTTGTTGACTGAAATGCATGACTGTATGTTTAGATATTTATAAGCGATAAGTACTCAAAAACTGTATCAAGTGACTTTAAGTCATAAGTACTAAAAAGTTCATCATAGCATTGGTCTAATTCCTCCATTTATTTGAATTTCAAATTCATATATAAAGGAATGATAAATTTGAAATAATTGCTTTATCTGGTAATATCTGACACCAAGAACCAGTAGTTTATTTTGCCAACTGCTTTACCTGTTAACAACTTTCAATACTCCTTATTTTCAAACAATCTCTTCCTTGATTTCTTTGACAGTTCTTCATTTTTCTTTCCATTCTATGTATCTAGCTATTTTCAGCTTTGTACTCTACTCTGTACAACTTATAGACTTTTTTTTTCTTTTCTCAGTATTTTTTTGCTGAGGATTTAGCTCTTTGCTAAGAACTTTCCTCTTCTACCTGTTAAACATCAGAGTAATTAGACCTGATCCTAGGCTCCATTTTGTTAACTGCACATTATCTTTCCTGGTAATTGGATCCATGCCTGTTGTTTTAAATGCCATTTTAAAAAAATCACCTCTGAATGGATAGCTCCATTGAGACTCGGACATCACCAGCAACTGTTTAATCAGTATCTACATATGGATAAAAGTCAATTCAAAGTCCACAGTCCTAAACCAAAGTCATTACCCATCTTTCACTGCTTCTAACCTTTAATATTCCTATTTTAATAAATGACTCCATGGTGAATCCAGTTGTATAAGAGAGTAACTTAGGAGTTCTAAATTATTCCAATCTCTCCCCTCATGTAAAATTCACCACAGAGACTTTTCAAGTTCATTTCTCCCATAGTTCTCAAAGTCATTCATATTATCTATATTAATACCACTATCATTCTAGAGCAAACACCACCATCTCTTGCCTGGATGAATGTGTAGACATCCTAATTAGTCTCATTAATACTTTTTTTTCTTGTTTTCCAATTGTTTATCCATGCTGCAAAAAGGAATAGCCATTTTAAAAATATACCTATTTATGCTGCCCTTTAAAAAGTTTTCAAGGGATTGCTATTTCTTTTAGGGGAAAGAGAAAAAAATAATCTTTCACTCTGCATATGAGTTCTGCAAGATCCTTCCCCAGCCATCTGAGCACATTTAACTTAGTCTATATGAACAAGAATTGTGACTGCTTGGGTTCAAACCTAAACTCTATCACTCATTAGCTGTGTGAATTATACAAGCTATTTTCAACTCTTGCCTCAGCTTTTAGGTGAGTTATTAGTAGTCCCTATTTCATATAATTGTTTTTAAAATTGAATAAGCTAATACATATAAAGTATTTTGAACAATGCTGTCCATCCAATTACAATTGATTTACTGTGGTATTATTATAATTTTTTCTTGCTTTTCTTATAATTATCTCCTTCTTAATAGCTACTTAGCCATAATGTTGTATGCTTGTTTGTTTGCTTCAGTTATTTATATACCCATGCTGAACTCCACTCCACCATTTATGCAAGCTACTTCCTCTTCCTGGAATTCTGTACCCTCCCTCCTCAATATAACTTAATTAATTCTTTCCAACTCACCTTTAGGTTTCAGCTTCCCTAAAAGGTTCTCCCTAACATTGAATCAGTTTACCACAGTATGATATTTTATTCATAACATATAACAATTTATAATTACTTGTAATTTAAAATTATCTTTTTTGGTTAATTGTACCATATACTCTGTAAATATGAAAGGTGCATCATACCATTTAATGATTAATAGCCATCATTATTTATCATTTATTTCTTAAAAATGATTAAGGTATTTCACTTAGCCGTATCAGAAAAATATACTGTCATTTGTTAGGGAAAATCATACAAAATTTTGAAATAAGGCAAAGGTATATGGCATGTTTTTCCATGTTAGTAGGGAATATTTTTTTTAACAGGACCATACAAAGATTATTTAATTCCCTAGGAGAATATACCTGTGTTAGACTTTGCTCTTATCTATTTGATTAGTACCCAGGCACTATGTGATAGCTTACATTTCTTACCAGTAAAAAAAGATAAAGCTGAAGTATACAGGTTTTTTTTTAAATAAATGGACTATTAGCCAGTGTGATGTCTAACCTAGCACTATAAAGTATTTCTTATTTTAATATATTTAAATTTCTACAAATAACAGCTATCACATGCTCTTTGCTATAGTTTGGAATATGAACACCCTCAAAAGCCCATATGTTAAAGGCTTGGTGCCCCTTGTGGTACTGTTGAGAGGTGGTTGAACATTTAAGAGGCGGGGCCTAATGGGAAGTCTGTAGGTGTTTAGGGTCATGCCCTTAAAGGGGATTGTGGGACCCCAGTCCCCTCCTTGCTCTTTTTGCCTCCTGGTCTTGAGGTGGGCAGTTTTGCCTTATCTTGAGCTCCTGTCACGATGTGCTGCCTTGTCCTAGGCCCAAAGCAGTGAGTCTAATCAATCACAGGCTTGAATCTCCACAACTATGAGCTAAACTAAACCTTTTCTCTTTTTAAGTTGCTTATCCCAGTTGTTTATTATGGTGATGGAAAGCTGACTAACATACTCTTTGAATTACCTTTACTATTCCTTTGGCTACCTCGGTAATGAAATATTTATACACACATGTATTTTATATTTATGTGAATAACATAGTTTTAAAATTAATCGATTAGTCTACTTGATTAAATTGCTGTTTTACTATAGCAATTGTCCCAGTGGTAGACTGAAAACCATTGGTTCCCTAACAGTTTATGTAACAAAATATGAAGAAATGGCTTACGTCTCATATAATTTTCTAGTGGTTATGTAATCACTTATTATGTATAGTGTGACATCAGAGTGAAAGTGTTTTCATGTTAGTTTTGGCTAAGATCCCCCCCAAAAAATAGATGCCAACTGTTTCTAAATTCCAAATTGCATTGTGAATACACTATTTGAAATGGAGAAGAAAATTTATTTCTTTTTCTTAATCTTTGTCTTCTTAATCAAAATAATGACAATGAAACTGCTATTGTTTACAGATTATTTTATTTTATTTATTTATTTATTTTGCGGTACCGGGAATTGAACACAGGGGCGTTCTACCTCCGCGCCACACCCCCGGCCCTATTTTTTTGTATACTTTATTTTGAAACCGGGTCTCACAAAGTTGCAGAGGGCCTCACTAGGTAGAGAGAGAGAGACAGAGAGAGAGAGAGAGAGAGAGAGAGAGAGAGAGAGACGGGAGAGAGAGAGAGAGAGAGAGAGCTGAGGCTGGCAGCGAACCTGGATCCTCCAGTCTCCGCCTCCCAAAGTACTGGGATTACAAGCATGCGCCACCACACCCGGCCTTTGTTTAGAGATTAAAAGAAGAGATTTGGAGAGAGTTCTCGATGTGCCGAACCCCACCCGCAATCCCAAAGGGAAGAGAATAGAATGTTCTTCTCCTAATGCAAAAACGTAGGAGTTTTAAAAAGACTACTCAGATGGCTTACTACAACTCTCCTGTGCTTGAGGGAGAACAGCATAATGTCTGACTCACATTCTCCTAAAGAGCAAAGACTTGATCTCTAGTTGTTATCAAGGCCAATTAAGGGAAGAAGTTTCTGAGTTGAAATTGGCCTTCTGTCAATATCTTGGCTGGGATATAGCTCAGTGGTAGAACACCTGCCTATCATGAATGGGCTTGAACCCCAGCAAAGCAAAACCAAAAATAAAACAATGAAAAACAAGAAAGTCAATATCTTTACCCTGATGCTTCTGAGGCTGAAGGTTTCAAATGATTGGAAACATAGTGTGATAGACATTTTCTCTCCTAGTACTTGAGCTAGGTGATATGTTCCAATGAAAGAAAGACTTAGACTAAATTCAATCACTTGTAAAATAATTCATTTGCAAACAGATCCCAAATAATCATGGACCTGTTGTTGTGGTGGTATTCAGTTAACCTCGTCATCTAGTAAGATGATAGATTCCTCCATAACATATGACATTGAACTGAATAAAGAGGCCTAGACCAAGACCCTCACACAGAAAGATATTAGTCTGTGAGCTCTCTACAGCTTGTTTATAGGGCAAGACTATAAAGGTTACTAGTTAATAAACATAGTTTGACCACTACTCATTTCTAAAAGTATATATGTATATAATTTTTGCTCATTTCCTTTATGCTGACTATCAAGCCCTCTATCACATTTTGAAATTGTAATCATTTAAGAGCTTTTCACTGAAATTCATCTATTTGAAATTTCTCCATGATTCCTTGTTCTTCTCAGTAAAAAGGGAAAGTTATTAGTCTTCAAATGCTAATTCACTTCTCCTGGAGTGAGTATTTCTAATTAGAGTATTTCAAGTGTTAACCAAGGACCTATAGTATATAATGCTCATGCATATTTCAAAAGTATCACACTTGCGATGCCAAATAATTTTTAAATAAATTACTAAACTTCACCTGGCAACAGAAGGGGTATTCTATTCTCCTCTAAGACAAGATGTAGGCTATGATCAAATGTAACAAGTCAGATTGGTGCCTCTCTTTGTCCTTTTCCAGGAAGAATGAGTGAGAAATTCTCAACGATGGGGCCGTGGGCACTGAAGAATCTACGCACCACAAGAGAAAGCATCAGCTTTAAAGATTTGCCATGCAGGAAAACTCTGATGTTCTCTCACATTATTAATCAAGTAAGAATTGTCATTCCACACCCCATTACCCATTGTTCATTGAAAACTTCTTTTATAGGAAGGAGAACTTCACATTCAAATGAGGTTTGTAATTTGTACACTAATACATTGAATTGAACAAAATAGTTACAGACCAGAGACAATGTGTGAAAACTGGAAGTTGCATGTGAAGTTTGTTATCTTAAATTGGCCATGCCAGTCATAGGGCATGGCTGACTCGTTTTCAACTAAGGGAAGCAAAGGAAAAATAAATCCTTCAGCACAGGATGAATGAACAGGAGAAGATAAAATCAAAGCTCTTTAACATTGGTACTTACTGAGGCTTGTACTTTCACCATGATCCCTGCTCCAAATGCTCTCAGAGACACTTACCATGGACAGCTCAGGAGTTAGATATTCAAGCTCCCCCTGGTAGTATTACCAAAACAGTCCTTCTACCTTCCCTTTCAACATCTTAAAGACCATTAATTGAAATGTCCAGAAATTCCTATATGTCAAAGTTAGAAAGAGGTGTGTCAAATACATCATGATTCTACCTTATCACACGATGTTAGTCAGCTTTTTGTCACTGTGACCAAAATACCTCACAAGAACAACTTACAAGAAGAAACATTGATTTTGGCTAATGGTTTCAGAGAATCAGTCTATAGTCAGCTGATCCCAAGGAAGAAATATCACAGTGGCAGGGCATGGTGAAGGAAAGCTGCTCATGTTTTGCAACTGGCCAGAAGATATAGAGAAAGAGAGAGACAGGAAGGGGCCAGGGATAGTATATAGCCCTCAAAGCCATGCTCCCTGTGACCCACCTGGTACAGCAATGTCCCACCTCTGAAACTTGCTGCATTGGGAGACCACATTTTCAACACATGAGCTCTTAGAGGGACATTCTAGATTCAAACCATAACATACCGTAATGGCAAGGAGTAGGGATTGCCTTCAATTGCAAGATCTGTGTCCCAGAGTTTCTGACAACAGAGCTCTGCTGTAGCCTGAGTTCTCTCTCCTCATGGCAAAGGACAGCGGAAGGGGTCATAAGTCCCCAGTGGGAAACATAAGCTGTGGTGACACAGTACTGCTTAAAGGTATGAGTCTTAAAGGTCATGTTTAGAAAAATAGTAATTAGCCGGGCGTGGTGGCGCATGCTTGTAATCCCAGTACTTTGGGAGGCGGAGACCGGAGGATCCGGGTTCGCGGCCAGCCTCAGCTCTCGCTCTGTCTCTCTGTCTCTCTCTCTCTCTCTCTCTACTTAGTGAGGCCCTCTGCAACCTCGTGAAACACAGTTTCAAAATAAAGCATAAAAAATAGGGCCGGGGGTGTAGCGCGGAGGTAGAACGCCTCTGCGTTCAATCCCCAGTACCGCAAAAAAAAAAAAAAGAAAAAAAAAAAAGAAAAATAGTAATTATATTTATGTCCCCTGTTTCAGTTGCCGTCCTAAGTTCTGAAGGTAGTTTTCTTTCAGGCATAGTCACTTGAAGAAAACTACTGTCCCAATATTTTAGTCAGTTGAAAGAACACTGTATAATCGAAGACTAGTCATGTGAATATGTTCTTTGATTTACATATTGGTCCATAAAGTGTCAGTCCACATGGATGTCTACAGTTTATGCTTTTTCTTCAGTGGTCTTTATTTTTTTATTTTTTATTTTTTATTTTTTATTTTTTATTTTTGCGGTACCGGGGATTGAATGCAGGGGCGTTCTACCTCCGCGCTACACCCCCGGCCCTATTTTTTTTATGCTTTATTTTGAAACCGGGTCTCACGAAGTTGCGGAGGGCCTCCCTAGGTAGAGAGAGAAAGAGAGAGAGATAGAGGGAGGAGCGAGAGGAGAGAAAGAGAGTGTGTGCGCGCATGCGCACGTTCTGAGGCTGGCCGCGAACCCGGATCCTCTAGGTCTCCACCTCCCAAAGTACTGGGATTACAAGCGTGCGCCACCACGCCCGGCTTCAGTGGTCTTTATATCTTTCTGCCTTGCCACATCACCACGAATGTTTTCATCCCCCAGTTGAAAGGCATGATTTCATTCTAGTAGTATTCCACCAAGTTAGAGCCACAAAGGATTGAGGCCCTGGCTCTATTCTGGGAGGAAGATAATATATATACTTTCCTAGAAATAACTACTTCATTTTTATTTTTCAGAGTGAAGCATCATTGAGTCATTTATTACTCACAGTCTTTCATAGCATAAATTTGAGTTAATACGCTCAGGGAGATTGTCTTTTAATGAGAAAGAAAAAGGAAAAACAAAGGAACTGAGGAAAGGTGACACAATCCTACATCATATATTTTAGGACAGTTTCTCTGAAGTTGTTCAAAACTTCTGATTTTATAATCTGATTGGCTAAATAATGTCATTCATCAATATGCCTGCCACCATCTACCTAGTGTATATTGATATTTTTCAGGAAAATAATTCTCTAACAATCTTTAAAATGGCCAGTCTTGGTGCTTTGGGCTTAGAAGAGTGCATTCCAGAAAAAGTCTTACTGGAGGAAAGATTGCAGACTGGGCAGGAGTTTGAAAAACATGATAATTTCTATGCATTATTAATTATCTTTTCTGCTTGCAGCAACTCCAAATTTCCACTATTAAGCATCATCATGCTCACTTATCATGCATACTTCTCCAGGAAATAATTGACTGTGTTATATTTGTGGAGAATTTTTGTGAAGTAGTTTAGCATAAAAGATTTGCCAAATATTATACATGCTGTATGGTCCTTGATAAATTAACGTTAGTTTTACTGTCTTCTGCGATCCTTCTGTTTGTATAAATAGACCTATGTTTCCACTATAACTAGGTCACCACTAAACTTGAGAATGAGAATCCATGGGGATGAGGAGTGACAAATGACTGGTTGTGCTGTTCATGTTCACTCAGTATTTCCCAATAGCTAAAGAACTGAAAGCCAGAGGTTTCATGTCAGAGCTAAACCAATATCATAATTGATCAAACTTCTATCACTAAGAACAAAACCCTCATTCCCCTCTGGTAACGTGTGAGTCTCAAGTAGGCCATGGTGGCACATGCTTGTAATCCCAGTACTTGGGAGGCTGAGACAGGAGGATTGCAGGTTTGAGGCCAGCTTGGTGAGGCCCTCAGGAACTTAGTGAGACCCTGTTTCCAAATAAAAGTAAAATAGGGCTGAGGGTGTAGCTTGGAGGTAGAATAATGCCCCTGGGTTCAATCATATATATATATATATATATGTCTCAGATGTGCTCACTTTGATATTTGTTATTAATATCTGTGATAAAGCCCAAACCCTATAATCAGTGATAAAAATGTCACTCAGGCTCTCAGGCTAGGTGAAACAACTAATTAGAGTTGAATGCATTGCATGCTGTTATACTTGGACTAAATATCAGTGATAAATCAACTATAAATGCACACATATTTCTGTGCAGATCAATTCAAGAAAGAAATGAAAAATGTAAATAATTAGCAAAATTCAATATAGAGTCCAACCAGTATATCCTCAATTAAAACGAGCACAGAGCACAGCTTTGCTTCAGAAGAAAGCATCGATCACCTTTTCTTAAAGGAGATTTCATGTCAACAAAGGTAAAAATAAATAGGAATTGGAGCCAGAACTGCAAAGAGCTTTTCCACAAGTGTGTAAGTTATGTAGTAAATGTGTGTGTGTGTGTGTGTGTGTGTGTGTGTGTGTGTGTGTGTGTGTGCACACGCGCAGTGAGGAATCATTGAAAAGAAGAATCTGTGACCTCCCTACTTTCCTTCCTAAAAATAAGTTCAGGAAGTTCTGAAGATTCTGCATTTAAGAAATATATTCGCCAGTCAAAAAAAGTGAAAGGTTGGATGTTCTCCCTCATATGTAGAAGTTAGGGAGAAATTGGGACACAGGAGGGACTCCAGACAAAGGAGGAGAAACCTTAGTGGAGTGAAGGAGGGGACCTAACTGAGGGAGGCAGGAGGGGAGGACAGGAGGGGAAGGAATACTTGAAGAGACATACACACTGAATTTCACTAAAATGTATGATTATAATGCACCAATTAATAAAAGAAAAGAAAAGAAATGTATTAGCTGGCCGTTGTGGTGTACGCCTGTAATTCCGGTACTTGGGAGAATGAGCAGGAGGATTGGAGGTTTGAAGTCAGCCTCAGCAACTTAGCAAGACCCTGGTTCCAAATAAAAAATAAAATAGGGCTGGGGGTGTAGCTTGGAGGTAGAATAATGCCCCTGGGTTCAATCCCCAGCACCACCACCAAAAAAAAAAAGAAAAGAAAGAAAGATATTGATAAAAATACACCATTAAAACATTGTGTTATAGGAAATGTACTTTGGGAGAAATTGTTCAATAGGGATATAATGAACAGGCAAATACTTCCAAAATATATAGAGTGTACTGATCTTAAAGATTAGTAATCATATGATTTTTTCATGAAGACTGAATCACTGATATGAAAAGGTCTGTATTTGTCATAAAATAAAACAAATAAGTACTTATATTAAAACTTGAGAGAAAAATATCACTTTTTCTTATAGCCTAGTAAATTGCAAATCAATATTCTGTGTGCCTAGTAGTCTAGATATTTTTATCAATTTATCTGCAATTACCAAAAAAAATATCATGCTGAGGTAATTACATGCCGTCCCCACTTTTTGAAAAGCAGTATTTTGTCAAATAGTGCTTGGATATATCTATTGGCCCTGCACAAATTCAAAGGGAATCTGGAGAAAATACTGAGGGGAATGTATTATATTTTATGTGTTCACTTCAAAGTTATATGAGTTAAGGATCTAACTGCCAGTTATAAAACATTTATGTACATCCATGTGTTTGACTTTTATTATTTTAGCAATTTCTTTGTGTAAAGGCCTATATTTAAAAGATACATTATCTTACTTTTATTGTCAAAGATCTTTACTCCTGTCTTTTGTTAATTGCAAAACTTGTCCTTTAGGTCCATATGTTTTTCATAGTTTATTAGCAGGCACAGATGAAGATATTATGATGGGTAACATTTATTGGGCATTTACCATATGCCAGGCACTATTTGAAGGATTTCATATAGTTATCCCATTTGATCTGCACATCACATCTTGGAGGTAGATATTTTGTCATCATCTCAATTGTTCACAGGAGAAAACAACAACAACAACAAAAAACAGAGACATTATCATACTCTTGGTTGCGAAGCACTTGAGAAGCACATCCAAGTTTTAATGTCAGTGGTTAACTCTAAATCCCGGTGTTTCACTGTAAAGTACCCAGCCAAACAGAAGAATGTTTCTTAGGACTAGTCAGCATTCCAGGCAAATTCACCAAAAACTTACAAAAGGGGATATTATTTAACATAAATAAGTAAAAATTATTACAAAGTAAGAATGTTTTAGTTACCTTTAAAAAGAAAAATAAAAGGACAGAAATAAATATGTAGTTTCAGTACATGTATAATATACTCAGATAGTGCCAAAAATCTCACTAATGGTGCCCATATAAAGTATTGTTTTAAAACATAATGAATCGATGACTTGATCTTTTAGGGATAATTATCCTTTTAACACAGTGTTTAAAGGGTGGGGGAGGATATCTATCACAGGCAAACTATTGTTTTTTAATGATGACAGAATTATTTGTTTTTGTGCTATGGCATATGATCATTATTACACAAAAATGCCCTATGCTTAATACTACTAGAAAAAATATTTACAGAAGCTCTTAGAATTATACTGTTTTGCAAATATTGTAGTTCCAAGTGTGAGAGTGCCTCTCAGTGGTGGGAAGAGATTACTATTTTAAAGAGAGAAAAATTGGCATGTTCTGATTATAACTGAATTTTGAGCTATTTTTTGTAGATTTTCAGAGCCATTCATTTTTCTACTGACTCCCACATTTTCCCTATTTTTTCTATTAATTATTTCTTGCAGAGAAAGATAAGCCCTATCCAGGGTATTATGTCACTCCTGACTTCTAGAGAAGACATGAAATAATTCTGGGTTCTGAAGGAAAAATTAGTGGCACCAGATTTCTTTCTTCTATATGTCTAAGAAAAAATGCATTCCTATTTCTTTCCAGAATACAACAGAAATATTTTAGCATGGGCTCAAACAAATAAGCAGAACCACTGAGAAATTATGTCTATCTATCTTCCTTCCCTGTCTGTCTTGTGTATTTTATGACCCATGGATAGACACAAAGCAACAGTCTTACCTATGCAAAAGGATAAGGTCAAATCTCTAGGGATTTGTGTTTTATGCTGGAACTCAGAGTTCATAAGATAGGAAGTGGGTAGTGGATGTTGGATATAAAAGAGAACAAGAACAATCAGGAGGCAGTGTTTACTGACATAAGCTAGAGGCCACAAGAACACATTGAATCTATGTTAATTCTTGTTGCCTCTGACATTGTGTAGTTATTCTACACAAGTCCAGGTTCATTGTCATGGAGCTAAACACCCACAAGCTAAACAACCAAGAGTTAAAGAAGCTAAGAGAAGATACAGTGGAAGGTAGGACAATTACAGACCTGGCCCCTCCCTTCACCCATAAGGTAAGCCAGCAGTGAGCTACAATATGGCTATCCCTTTCTATTCTCCTTCCAAATCCTCTATAAAATATTCTGTCATGCACAACCATAACCAGAGCATAGAAAAAGAAAATTTAACTGAGTAAAACATTGGAACAGTAGATTTTCTTTAAAAAATAATGCATGAAAGAAAATTAAATTCAGAACTTATGGAAGCAGCTGGAACAGGGAACATAAATATAATTATTATTTTTCTAGACATGACCTTTAAGACTCATAGCTTCAAGCCGTACTGTGTCACCACAGCTTATGTTTCCCACTGGTGACTTAACACCCCTTCTGCTGTCCTTTGCCCTAAGTGCAGAGAACTCAGGCTTCAGCAGAGCTCTGTTGCCAGAAACTGTGAGAGAGATCTTGTAACTGACGGCAATCCCTACTCCTCACCATTAGTGGGTGATATGGTTTGAATCTGGAATACCCCTTCCCCCATCTCATATGCTGAATGTCTGGTCTCCAAATTCATCAAGGTTTAGACACCTCTAACCTTGCTGCACCAGGTGAGCCACTGGGGGCATGGCCTTGAGGGCTCTATCTGTCCCTGGTCCTTTCCTGTCTCTCTCTGTCTTCTCGACTGTTAAGAGCTGGGCAGCTTTTCTCTGCCATATTCTACTGCCCTGCCATTGTGATAATTCTGCCTTGTGGCCAGCTAACTATGAACAGAACCTCTGAAACCATCAGCCAAAATTAACTTATGTTTATGTAACGAGCATCTTCTACTACCATTCCACACACCCTTTAACCTTAGCGAGCATTTTAGTTTTCCATAATTTCTTGTCTGGTGGAGTTATCCAAATCTTTAATTCTGAAACATCTAACCCAAATTGGATTGAGTCATGATAATTTTCCACTGATTTTAATAACCATAGGAAGTGAGAATATTAAGAGGTATTCCAGAGGATCTTCTGGAATATATTTCATATATTCTCACCTTTACCCCCATTGTTTAGTAGAAACCTAATTTTCCATTGATAAAAAAATCATTCCAACTTGCATAGAAACCCCATCTTTACTCGTTAATTCAGGAGCCCAATTTGGCTACATAGGAGTCTCAATGTTTGGTTCAGTGCAATCATTGCAATGTTTCCTGACAGAAGCATTACTCCCCTTGGTGTTAAGATCACTGGACTCACAGGGTCTAAACTCATGGGGACAAACAGCAAAAAAATTCTGGTGGATCACTTGTAGTAATAGTAATAGAAGACTCTCCTGTTACCGCGGCTTGATTCCTAGACCCATGAACTTTTACTATGGGAGATATAGCACTATATATGAATGCTTAGAATATAAAAGATAATAAAATATGTTCTCAGTCCTGAAGGATTTTGCCATCTAGATGGCACCATAAATGAGCCTTTAAAAGTCTATTCCACAATACTATTTTATCAGCTGTTCTATGAAGAAAATTATGGTGAAATTATTAATTTTATGAACATGAGATCATTGCCACATTTTATTTGCTGTGAAATAAATTCTTTGGTCAACAATGATACTGCAGGAAATGTCATAAAAAATATTAAGGCATCCTGTGGTAAACAGATAGTAGCACTTTGGCATAATGGAAACTCAGCAGTGAGTGTGGCTAGTAACCCTTCATGAGTGGAAATCTATATAACAGACCCCAGGCAAATCTCCAACCCTGTCATCATGGCTACTTTCTTCATAAGCCAATGACAGAAGTAGCTTGAGAGAGAGACTAAGATCCACAGAACAGGTAATCTTACTCACCTGATTATTAAAATCCTCTTTTTTTAAGGTCACTTTGCGGTAATATTTTATTTGGGACACAAGTGTTTTCATACCTATATATTTGGATAAGTCTCTCCACAAAGTTTCTTGTCAGTTTTTCAATCTTATACCTTCCCACTCCTTAACCATCATACCAAACAAGTGGCTACATCCCATGGCTACATCAATGTAGAACTATACTTCCGGCAGTTTCTCCTTCCAGTCAAAATGAATAGTCAAGGATATTTCTTAAGTTCTGCTTGATGGTAATATTCCTCTCAGGTAGTATATTTCTGGGATATTCCAAAGAGAGGCTGTAGTATGGCATCTTTTGAGTGGTACCTGGATATTGTGCAGAACTATTAATAAACCAGACCCAAGTTTTCTCTCCCTCATTCAATTGATTGTGAGGAACTTGCCATAAGACCATAGATGTGATCTGGTAGAGAGAAGTCAGTAGAGTAAATCTAGGGGCCATTTCTTCAAATAACTTATTTGTGCCTTTAGTGCCTGTTCAAGTCACATCGCATATATACCACTGTCTTCATCAACATTCTCACTGATATAACTGAAAACAACTGACCACATAACTTAGAAGAAGGAAGATTTACTTGCTCAGTTTTTGGAGATTGTGGGTTCAGACCATGTGAGGCCAGGGTCTGAAGCTCAGGGCATGGCAGCAGGAAGCAGAGAGGGAGAATGCACAAAGCTCCACACTCGCATCATGGTGGCCAGAAACAGAGAGAGCAAGCAAGCAGGAGATTCAAAGACAGAAGCACAGTCCTTAAGCACACCCCCAGGACCCACCTTCTCCAGCCACACCCCACCTGCTTAGGTTACCACTCAGATAAATCCATTACAATGGTCAATGACAGAAGTATCCTGGGAGAGAGACTAAATCCATTACAATGGATTTATCTACTGGTGAGATTACAGCCATCATGACTTAACTATTTCAACCCTGAGTTCTTCAGGGGACATTCTATATCTGACCATAACAACCACTTCCATTTGATAATGGAGTATCACTATGCATGACCGATTTTATGGCTTGGTGAGTAGGAGAACACCTAATTCATTATGAATAGTTCAGGTTGTGTGATAACTTGGTGGTCCATGGTCCAGATTTTAGTCTCTAATAAAGGCCAGTTGAAGGCCAGTTGAAGTCAACATCTGTTTTTCAAAAATAGTTACCCACATGACTTTCTCAAAAATCCTATTGATCTACTGAGTGATTCACCTACAGTGGCCTGTCCCAGACTCCAATCAGTACCTTTATCACTTTCAGTACCATCAAATCAAAGGTCATAGCAGATTGTATAGCAGTCTGAACATGTTTCAGACCCTTTTCTTATTTTTTATCCCAATTCAAAACTACATTTTAGGATGGTTTTGGTAAATAGATTGAAGTAGCACATCAGAATAAGAAATTACATTAATTTCTAAAATATTTTAGAGCAGCCGAAACCATTTCCTGAATAAATACAAATTTAGCGTTTAAAAAGCATATTTTGATTCCTAAATAATAACCAGAAGTTCAAATCAGATGTTTAGAGATGTTTATATAGATGCATGATCAGAAAATTTTGAAATGTCCACCTGCTATTTTATAAAGATTTAATTTTCCAAATTAAAAATAAGGTGTATTTCAATCAATGTTTCCATTTGTAGCCAGAGTGGTAATGTGTACCTGTGAGCCTATTTATGTGGTAATTTTCTTGGTGAAACATTCTGGAAAATAATTATATTTATAAATATTTATAAATATTATGTTTGGGACCTGGAATGTTCCTGGGAAAAGCCGGCAAGGTACAGAGGTAAAATAATTGAATCATGAGGTTTTAACATCAGCAGTGGAATTAATCTATTGATGGATTAATAATTTGAATACATTTATTAGGTGGTAACAGTAGGCATGGTGGGTGTAGCTAAAGTATATAGGTAACTGGGGGCATGGCATTCAGGACTGTATCTGTCCCTGATCCTCTCTCTCTCTCTCTCTCTCTCTCTCTCTCTCTCTCTCTTTTTCTCTGCTTCCCTGCTGTCATGAGCTGAGCATTTTTTCCTCCACCGTGTCCTGCTGCCATGATGTTTCTGCCTTGGAACTAGTTGCTGATGGACCGAACCTCTGAAACCACCGGACTAAATAAACCTTTGTCTTCTAAGTTGTGTTCATCAGGTATTTTGGCCATAGTAAGGAAAAACGAATGCAATGGGTTTTAGTAAATTCAGTTGATGTTGATCACTGCAGATGAAATATTGAACACAAAAAGACTGTAAATGAGAATCCACAAAATGTTTTACTATTTTGGTAAATTTAAGTGATGGGGAAAATGGAAAGGAATATTGATTTAACGTAAGAAGAGAAAGCCAAAAGAAACTTTTTTGAAGATGAAGAAACTCCTTCTCCAGTGAATTACTAGGTGGTAATTATTAGGATATTCCAAAGAAATTCTGCAATACTGGTAAAAAAGAAAGAAAAGGGAAAAGAAGGGAGAGGAAGATAAGAAAAAAGATTCTCAGCATTAGAAATATAATATATAGAATTCAAAAAGATAAACAACAGGAGTGTATTTTGATCTTCCTTATTTTTATTTTTGTATTTCATGTTTATAATCATTATTCATAAATGTTAATATTTATCACTAATATTTAACATTAAGGTAAAGCCTGAAATTTTAATAAACAGATAGTTTCTATAATAGAAAAAGAATATGCTCCACTCCATTTCTTGTTTTCCTACATCTTTTTCTAGTAGGATCATTTATTTGGATTCCCTTTTGCTATGTTTACAATTAAACAGAAGGTTTATTCAACATGCTGTTTATTCATGCTAACATCTTGTTAAGACACAGCAAATTCACGATGTTATTTACTATATGGAAGGCTAATACTTTCTTGAATGGTGGGTTTTATTCTGTGTTCTCCAAAGAAGTGTTGGCGTAAACCCCGGAGCTACCATGTAAAGGTTAAGAATTTCTCTTCTTTTTGTTAAAGTGTCACAGTTCCTATGTCTCCCTCCTGTGACTTTTACTGTTCTTTGCATGGAGACTGTGTGGTGTCTGATCCTTCAGGAAACTATCCTTAGTGATCACATTGGTGAGCAGGGCTCCTTAGAGGATGTACAGATGATTAACTGCAAGCTCCCCTGCTGTTCTCAGTCAGCATCCAGCACTATAACTAGTTCAACAGATGTTTCTCTTTTAGATCTTTAAGGACTATAATTGGGTGGAAAAATAGCATGTTTGGCTTAATTCAATTTACTACTTGCATTTATTTGTTAGGAAATTCATGCTTTAAAACTCACAGAAATACATTGTTTTGATTAAATGGACTATGAGATATATAGTCCCATCACATGTCAATAAAATATATGTACAGGGTTGATACTAGTAAAAGGCAGCTTTACTGCAATTCACAGACTTCTATTTGAATTTATGCCTAACTCACTTGATAACAGAGGTGTTGATTTAATCTAAAGTTCTCTGAGATCAACTAAATTGTCCATCTGCATTATGGCCATGTCTTCATCTTTCAATCTAGAGTATTAGGCATACAATTCATTTTTAAGTAAACTATTATGGTGGGGTAGGATCTGGAGGGAAATACACCAAGTGATGTTTGCATATATAAATATATCACTTTGACTCTTATTATGCTATATTATTACAATGCACCAATAAAAATTCTAAGGTAAAAAAATTATATATATATATATATATATATATACATATACATTTATAAATACTAACATTTTAACTATGCTATTTGTGGCCTACTTCATCTCTTTTTAATAGACTTTTATTGGTGCATTATAATTATAGATGGTAATGTGGTTCAGAGAGATAGAAATATACATGCATACACTACTACCTGTGCTTCCTTCTGGATTCCACCCCACACTTTTCCCCTCCCTGTACATATTATGAAGATTGGTGTTGACAATTTTATATATGTACATAGCAGTATTTGAACTGTTTTCTTTCATCAAGTTTTAACAACAAGACTCCATAAAAACTTTCTTTTGCATATTTCTTTTGTTAGACACATATTATTCAAGATCATTCATTGTGGTCTAATATGAAGAAAAGAATAACTTATGACTTTGGTTTTGTTTTAGAACATGCTAAGAAATCCTGTGGAACCACTGTATACTTTTGGATTTGGGGTGTGAATCTAATATCTGAAGTTTAAATTGTTCAATAAATTTAATTTATTGTGTGTAGTTGTTATGCTATCAGACATTTACCCTGCAGTATTTCTGGAATGATTTATACAAAACTACTTTTTACAAAGCTCATAAAATATGATAAGTAAGTATAAATCCAGAGAATCACTCTTAATTTTAATTTGCATTACTACTGCATATTAAACTTCAACAAAGATCATTTTTCTCACTGAATAAGAGATATCTACAAAGGTGGGCGTGGTGGAGCAAGCTTGTAATCCCAGTACTTTGGGAGGCCGAGACCAGAGGATCCGGGTTCACGGCCAGCCTCATCTCTCTCTCTCTCTCTGTCTCTGTCTCTCTCTCTCTCTTTCTACTTAGTGAGGCCCTCCGCAACTTCGTGAGACCCGGTTTCAAAATAAAGTATAAAAAAAAATAGGGCCGGGGGCGTAGCGCAGAGGTAGAACG
>PVJS01011435.1:0-45767 GCA_004027185.1 Glis glis | reverse complement strand
GAGAGAGAGAGAGAGAGAGAGAGAGAGAGCTGAGGCTGGCCGCGAACCCGAATCCTCCGGTCTCCGCCTCCCAAAGTACTGAGATTACAAGCGTGCGCCACCACGCCGGGCTCCTATTTGTTTTTAAAACCGTAAAGATAGCAAGGGCCTTATGCCTGCTCTTAGAGATTACACACAGCTGCACTGGCTACAACTAGTGCCTCTGTTTACCTCCTATTCTTTGTGACCTAGCCTTAGTAAACTCCATGAGTAACTTCAAAGCACCCATGGTTGATGGGCAACCAATAAAGCCCAATACAATAGCCTCTATATTTTTTACAATAATATACAATAAGGTAAATTATTGACCCCTGCACTTAGTAAGTGCACTGTCCGGAGATAAGAAGGCACCACCTGCCTAAGGAATAAGTTATTAGCCCATTGCCTTGGTAATGCTGATTAGAGCATACCAATGTAAAAACTGTACTTAAGGGGCCGGGGTCAGAAGTCGGGGCAGAGTTCCATTTTTGGGCTCTCCAGCATGTCCTCCAGGCACACTGCTTTTCTTCTCTTTCCTATTTCCTACTGACTTTGTAATAAAATTTTGTTTAAGCTGCAATTGAGCAGCCTATTAGTTTTAATTTCCCAATTCAGTGAATCTTATCTGAAGTGAGGAAAAGAGCCCACAGCGCCACTTCGACCATAACAAGTCCCATTTTCCAGTATCAGCTTAATAATGGTGATGCTTTGACCCCCCCACCCCCGGGCTTTACTGTATTATTTTATTTCTTAACTGTTCAGAACTTCAGTAGAAATGTATATGCAATTTATTAGCTCTCTTCAGAGTCTACCCAATGGCAAACAATAGTGTTAATTGTGTGGATTATATCCAACTGATATCCTCTTGGCCTATAATTTCATATTGAGGGAATAGGGCTAATGCTAATAAAACGGAAAAAAAATTAAAGATGATTAGAAAATTTTGGTTGTTAATATAAACACAAATGAAATAGAACTTTATGAGAAATTTACTCTGAAAAAATGAATTCTTGGAAAAATCCACTGCAGATCTTCTTAGCTGTTCACTGTTATTTATAACCTACGACTATTTAATTAGGATAAAGCTAAGGATTAAATTATCTTAATGTTATTTCTACTGTAATATAAGAGCAGTGGTGTTAAAGATAAAACCTATTGTTAAAATCTGCTTTCTAAATGTTGTACTATTTGCCTTATATTGGGAACATGCATTATAAAATTTAATGTAAAAATAAGTATAATTATATTTTAGTTACATATCTTTGACATGCTCTTTTTTTTGCAGTACTGGGGATTAAACCCAGGGGCATTCTACCTCCAAGCTATTCCCCCAGCCCTATGTTTTATTTGTTATTTTTGAAACAGGGTCTCACTAAGTAGCTGAGACTGGCTGTGAACCTGTGATCTTCCTGTCTCAGCCTCCCGAGTACTGGGATTATAAGCGTGCGCCACCACACCCGGCTCGGCTCTGACATTCTCTTTATATGCCTTTTATTCTCTCCCTAATTCATTTCTAGCCATATAATTTGATATGATTAAAATATTAAGTCAGGCCATTATATAGTTAAAAGCAGAAAGCATATATTTATTAATTTCACTTGAAAATAAAATACATGAAGCTAATTTTCAGCACACATATTTCATTTTATTTCCAGCCCCCAGAAGATAAAAACAAGGTACTGTTAAATATTTTTCACAGTACCCAGTGTAACATGTGTGTGTATGTGTATGTGTATCTTCTTTTTGATGATGATAATGCTTATGTTGTCACACCACAATGAATTGTATTACAAGATATTTTTCTTCTAAAAATAATCAAGAAAACTTTCTTTGAATTTCTTGTGTTCATAGTTTATAGACACAATAGACAAGATTTCTTGGAAGTGACCAATTCAAGGCAGGAATCTTGCTAAAATTGAAGGAAATCTCCGAGTTGGAACTGTAGAAGCATGTCAGATAAAATATATTCAAGATATATTAACAAACTGCTTCATTTGTGGTGGCATTGGGATTGTAAAGAAAGACAAGACTTTACAGATGAGAAGACAATTTTGGAGAAAGTATAAGTCACTACTAAAGTAGGGTCACCTTTAAAGCAGATTCATTCACCTCATAGCATATACTTCATCCCTTCCTTCTCTTGGTCAAAAAATCCTTTTATCAATAATTGTTTATTGTTACAATTCCAATTAAAGCTTAAAAGAGGCATTTGAAAAAAGTGCCATTTTATAATCAGCAGATAATTATAGAACTTGAAGTATATATTGGATTATAATATGTTTAAGATTTATTTATGATGCCTTCAGTGATTACAAGAGAGATAAAGCTTTTCTGGGTATAACCCAAATATTGAGAAAACCCATGTTGTGTCATGTTATAAAATATAAAATATCCTTCTGGTATCACTGTCAGAAGTGAATAGACCACCCCATACCTGAGTGGCATTTCTTAGGGTTTAATTAGGCAGGTGAGGGATTGTGACAGCTACAGTTTTGGCTTTTCCTTGGTTTAGATTCTGATTCAAGTTTATTCCATGTGCTTCCCCCTCAGACACCTCATATTCATCAAACAAAGCCTAATCAGCATTTCCTTAGAGTTCTCACAGCCCTCTTTATATCTTTTCATCAAATTGATCCCATAGTAGCCTAAAATTTTAATTATCTTTGAGGATGCCTGTCTCTCCCACTTGCAGAATTTATGGAGGATGGTGATTATGTTGTATTCGCTTTTATCTGCTTCATACTGTTCAGCAACTGTACTCAGCCTAAAATTATTGAGTTAATTTTACTGTTGATACTGGTGAATGTGTAAACCAGAGAAAACAGGAAATATAAATTTCAAATCAGTGTGCTTTTGTAATTTGCCAGGAATCTTGGCAAAATAGAAATAGCAGAATTAGAACTAGAATAACAAAAATAAAAATAGAAAAATCAAAATTAGCAAAGTAGAAATGGGGCTACAATGAGATGCACTGTATCTAAGAGCAGAAATGTTAGTTGAAATAAGATATGAGTATATGCTTTAAATGTTAGCACAGAAAATGGCATTGGCCTTCTAAGAAATACTGAATAATAGGAATATTTTCTCCTGGACCAGAGGGGATCAGCAGTGTTTAAGTGCTTCTGTTCATGTTATTAATGTGGTTTGTATGAGAAGAGACATTGGTAATATCTTAGTCAACTTGTTGCCAAAACCAGAAATTTCCATTGATGTCCTTAATATATGTCACATTCAGACCTAAATTCATGAGAAGATGGTAGCAATGCTGCCTACTTTGAAGCTATAACAGCAAGTTGTGTCTACTGATCAGACCTCTGGATATTTCTTATTTCAAGAGGCATACTATTGGTAATAAACATATAATTTGGTTATAACCAAAGTTGTAGTGATTATCCACATTAAATATACTTAAAGAAATGTAGTAGACTTACCAGAAATGTAACTTTTTCCTATTAATGTGTGCATAATATGTGAATATAATAGGAAAATAATAACCTCAGTCCTAAATACTATTTAATGAGAAAACAAATAAAGCATTAGCAGAATTTCTTCTCAGATTAGGAACAAGTCAAAGAAGTTCACTTTCTGCCTACTATTCAAAATTGCATTAGAAGTACTGGCTGATGTAATTTCAGAAGAGAAATACATTAGAGGCATAAAAATTAGTAAAAATGAGCCAAAATATTCTGTTTTTAGACAGTATGAGAGTATACCTTGAACCTTCAGAAATTCTGTTAAATAACTGTAATGAGGGGGATCCAAGATGGCGACAGAATAGGAGCCCCTAAACGAGCCTACCTCAAAATTGCCTCGGGGGCTCAGAACTGAACAACATTGCACATCTATAGAAGAACCTACCAGCTACAGAAACCCACAGAAAACTGCAATCCTGTGTCGGCAAGATTGGAAAGGAACCATTTCCCCTGACCCTACAGCCGGGGCTAATAGCCCCCCCCCCCAGCAAATCAGGGCGAGGAACCAGAGCAGAAATCTGTGAGTGGTGGGGCCATCCCAGCAGTAGATCATGAATACCCTTAAAAGGTGGCCCTAGCGCGGGCTCCTGCCAGAGCCATGCACCCTGCTATGAGCCTCCTACAGGATCTCCAACACCTGTGCATCGGAGCCCTGACCTCCAGCACCGCCACGTGAGTCCACGCGACTATCCACCAGTGCCTCTGACCAAGAGCACACATGGCACCGCCCTCCCCCCGCAGAGACTGCGGTGACCATCCCTGCCGCACCTTCAACTAGGTGCACACCAAGCGTTGCCCCCCAGACCGCGTGACTGTCCGCGCGGTGCCTAGGATCCCGCAAGTCCCAGGCACTGCAACCCGCGGGACCCTCTGTGCTCCTCCCCTGGGCCTGTGCGTGATTTTTGGTGCCATGCCTCAGTGCCCATGCACCGCCAGGCTCCACCACCCAAGACCCGAAACCCACGCACCATTTGGGTCCGTGCGATCCTCAGTGCCATGCATCAGAACCCAGGCACTCTCTGGCGACGCCACCAGAGACCTGGAGCCTGCGCACATCCCTTGGGACCCGTGAGATCCCCAACACCCGCGCTTCAAACACCAGCACCTTCCGGCACCAATACCCAAGCCTGGGAGCCTGCACCTAACACCACGCCTCAAAGTGCACCCCACAAGCCACCACCCAAGCTCCAGAGCCCGCATACTCCACCCCCCCCACACACATACCATGCCCCAGTCAACCAGATGGGAGAGAACCACAGCCTGCAATGTACTGACCCAATTGGGTCTACACGGACCATCAAGAGGTCTTAAAAACAGAAAGGAAGATGATTCGGAGGCAACAGAAATACAAAATTGAAAACACCGAATATACGAAAATGAAGAACAGTGAGGAAACAAGAAATACAATGCATCAAGTGAGATTACTGATACTGACCTGCAGGAAATGCAAGATGGAGAATTCTGAATTTTGATCTTCAGAATGATGAAAGGCCTCAAAGAAAGCATAGAGGGATGAAGGAGGTAGTTGAGGCTCTAAGAAAGAATCAGAAAGAATCTCTGAACGAAATGAAGGAGTCAATAAATGAATTAAAGATGGAAATAGAATCCAACTCTAGCAGGCTTGACCATATGGACATTAGGGTATCACTCCTGGAAGACAGCTCATTCAAAACTGAAAACACAGTCAATGATATACAGAAGATATTACAACAATACACCCTGACCATCCAAGAAATACAGGACAATACAAGACATCCTAACCTAAGGATAAAAGGCATTGAAGAAGGTTTAGAAGCATAGACCAATGGTATCAGAAACCTCTTCAAAGAAATAATCTCAGAGAATTTTCCGAACATAGAAAATGATTTGGACATTTACATGCAAGAGACATACAGAACACTGTTAAGACAGGACCAAAGAAGGACCTCCACATGCCATGTAATAATTAAAATGACTAACATTGAGGCCAAAGAAAGAATCTTAAAAGCAGCAAGAACAAAAAAGGGGTGACATACAGGGGCAAAACAATAAAAATCACCCCAGATGTCTCAACCCAAATCAGAAGTCAGAAATGCCAGGAGGGAATGGTATGAAGTACTCCAGACCCTGGAAGAAAACAACTACCAACCAAGACTGATCTATCCAGCAAAGCTATCATTTAAAATTGATGGAGAAATAGAAATAAAAAGTTCCATGATAAGCAAACACTTAAAGAATTCATGAGGACCAAGCCAACACTAGAGAAAATCCTAAAAGAAATAAATCACAAAGAAGGAAAAACAAACAATTTTCAGAACCACAGGAGAGGTGAACTCCACAAGGTAGGCAACTAAACAAGGAGATTTGTCACTACAGCAAACAGAAAATAGAACTCAAAATGACAGGAAACAAAAATCATATCTCAATAATAACACTGAAAGTCAAAGGACTCAACTCCCCCATTATAAGGCATAGACTGGCAATGTGGATTAAAAAGCATAACCCAACTATATGCTGCTTACACGAAACTCACCTTCTATTCAAAGATATTCATATGCTAAAGGTGAAAGGATGGAAAAAGGTATACCATGCAAATAGAGATAGAAAACAAGCAGGGGTAGCAACGCTTATATCTGATAAAACAGACTTTAAGCTAAAACACATTAGAAGAGACAAAGTGGGTCACTTCTTACTAATAAAAGGAACAATCCAACAAGAGGATATATTGATAGTAAACATGTATGCCCTAAATGTGGGTGCACTCACATTCATAAAACAAAGTCTTCAGGCCATCAGGTCCCAAATAGACCCAAGCACAATATTGGGAGACTTCAACACACCACTCATGCCACTTGATTGATCCTCCGAACAAAAGACGAATAAAGATGCTTCAGGCCTAAAGAAAATTATAGATCAAATGGATCTAATGGACACATACAGATTATTTCAACCAGCAACACCTGAATACACATTTTTCTCAGCTGGCCATGGAACATTCTCCAAAATAGAACACATCCTGGGTCACAAAACAAGCACCAGCAAATTCAAACGATGTGATACAATTCCCTGCATCTTCTCAGATCACAACGGAATGAAACTGGAAATTAACAACAGGAAGACCAAAAGTAACCACATAAGTACATGGAGACTGAACGATACACTTCTGAATGAGGACTGGATCAGAAAAGAAATAAGGGGAGAAATGAAAAAATTCCTGAATTAAATGAAAATAGAGATACAACATACCAAAATCTATGGGACACTTTGAAGGCGGTATTAAGAGGAAAATTTATAGCACTGAGTGTACACATAAGAAAAACAGAAAGCCTCCAAATAAACAACCTAATGACACATCTGAAGGATCTTGAAAAACAGAAACAGTTGAAGCCCAAAGCCAGTAGAAGGCAGGAGAAAACTAAAATCAGAGCAGAAATTAATGAAATAGAGAATAAAAAAATACAAAAAATTAACAAAACAAGAAGCTGGTTCTTTGAAAAGATTAACAAGAATGACAAACCACTAGCTAACCTAACCAAAAGAAGGAGAGAATCAACCCAAATTACCAAAATCAGAAATGAAAAAGGGGATATCACCACAGATAGTGGAGAAATCCAGAGGATCATAAGAAACTATTTTGAAAACTTATATTCCAATAAAATGGAAAACATGGAAGAAATTGACAGATTTCTAGACACATACAACCTACCTAAATTGAACCAAGATGATATAGAAAACCTGAATCAACCAATAGCAAGCACAGAGATAGAAATAGCAATAAAAAGTCTGCTGTCAAAGAAAAGTCCAGGTCCAGATGGTTTTCCAGCTGAATTTTACAAAACCTTTACAGAAGAACTAAAACCAATACTTCACAAGCTATTCCATGAAATTGAAAGAGATGGAATTCTACCAAATTTCTTTTATGAGGCCAACATCACATTAATACCAAAGCCAAATAAAGATACCTCAAGAAAAGAAAATTACAGACCAATATCATTAATGTACATAGATGCAAAAATTCTAAATAAAATACTAGCCACGTGCATTCAAAACAATATTGAGAAAATTGTACATCAAGACCAAGTCGATTTCATCCCAGGAAAACAAGACTGGATCAACATACGCCAAACAATACATGTCATTCACCACATAAATCGGACTAAAAACAAGAATCACATGATCATTTCAATAGATGCAGAAAAAGCATTTGACAAAATTCAACACCCATTCATGTGAAGAACTTTTCAGAAAATTGGAATAGAAGGAACATACCTCAACATCATTAAGTCAATATATGAAAAACCCAAAGCCAACATCCTATTGAACAGGGGAAAATTGCCAGAATTCCCCTTAAAATCAGGAACAAGACAAGGATACCCACTATCACCACTCCTTTCCAATATAGTCCTCGAAACTCTTGCCAGAGCAATAAGACAGGAGAAGGATATCAAAGGAATTCAAATAGAAAGAGAAAAATTAAAATTATCTTTATTTGCAGATGACATGATCCTATATCTAGAAGACTCAAAGAACTCAACCAAAAGTCTACTAGAGCTGATTAACAAATTCAGCAAAGTAGCAGGATACAAGATCAACCTAAGAAATTCAGTAGCTTTAATATATGCCAACCATGAATCCACTGAGAAAGAAATCCAGAAAACAATTCCATTCACAATAACCTCAAAACCAATCAAACATCTAACAATAAACATAACTAAAGAGGTAAAAGACCTCTACAATGAAAACTATAGAACACTGAAGAAAGAAATCAAAGTTCTTAGAAGATGGAAAGATCTCCCCTGCTCTTGGATAGGCAGAATAAACATTATCAAAATGGCCATTCTGCCAAAAATGATCTACAGAGTCAATGCAATCCCTATTAAAATACCAACTTCATTTTTTGCAGATCTAGAAAAATCAGTCATTAATTCCATATGGAGAATCAAAAAACCCAGAATAGCTAAAGCAATGCTCAACAATAAGACCCATGCAGGAGGCATCACAATCCCTGACTTCAAATTATACTATAGAGCTATAGTAATAAAATCAGCATGGTATTGGCACAAAAACAGACACATAGACCAGTGGGACAGAATAGAAGATACAGAAACAAGTCCACAAACTTATAGCCAATTGATTTTCAACAAAGGTGCCAAGCACATACACTGGAGAAAGGACAATCTTTTCAACAAATGGTGCTGGGAAAACTGGTTATCTACCTGTAGAATAATGGAGCTAAATCCTTACCTCTCACCCTGCACAAGAGTCAACTGGAGATGGATCAAAGACCTGGAAGTTAGACCAGAGACTGTGAAATTACTAGAGGAGGGCATAGGTTCAATACTCCAATATATAGGCACAGGTAGAAACTTCCTCAACAAGACCTCCAAAGCACAGGAAATTAAAACAAGAATTAATAAGTGGGATAATATTAAACTACAAAGCTTCTGCTCATCAAAGGAAACCATCAAGAGCCTAAAGAGAAAGCCTACAGAATGGGAGAAGATCTTTGCAAGCTATCCCTCCAACAGAGGTCTAATACCTAGGATATACCAATAACTTAAAAGACTTTACGCTAAAAAAAAATAATTCGATCAAGAAGTGGGCAACTGAAATGAATAGATACTTCACGAAAGAAGAGATAAAAATGGCCAATAGATACATGAAAAAATGTTCAACATCATTAGCAATCAGGGAGATACAAATCAAAACTACTCATCTAACCCCAATTAGAATGGCAATCATCAAGAAGTCAAGCAATAGCAAATGTTGGCGAGGATGTGGGGAAATGGGGACTCTTCTACATTGTTGGTGGGAATGCAAACTAGTTCAACTGCTATGGAGAACAGTGTGGAGATTCCTCAGAAAACTGGGAATGGATCCACCATATGACCCGGCTATACCACTACTGGGTATCATACCAAAGGAATTGAAACCAGAAAACTACAGTTACATATGCATACCGATGTTCATAGCAGCACAATTCACAGTGGCCAAAATATGGAACCAACCTAGGTGTCCCTCAACAGATGAATGGATTACAAAATTATGGGAAATACATACAATGGAATTCTACTCGGCAATAAAAAGAACAAAATAACATCATTTACAAGAAAATGGAAGGACCTGGAGAACATAATGTTATGTGAGAACAGTCAATCACAGAAAGAGAAGGGTCACATGTCTTCTCTAATATGCGCAAGCTATGGAGCAATGAGGATACAAAAGGGCCTCCAGACAACAGTGGAGAAGCCTCCGTGAAGTCAGGGAACTGATCTAAGGGAAGAGGAAGGGGAAGGGGAAGAATGAAGTTCATTAATGGAATTTCTACCATCGACCTATTTACATATTAGAATATACCAATATCAGTCTTAGTACTTCTGTGTTGGGGGGGAAGGAAGGGGGGCACCAAGTGCTGCGTGCATGTATGTTAATGTCAATTTGATTTCGATTGTGATGTGATACTATAATGCAGAAATAAAAGCACATAGAAATAAATAACTGTAATAATAGCTGAATTTAGTAAAATAGTGGGATATAAAAGTAATATATTAAAATTAATACTTTTTACCTATACAAGTAATAAATACTACATAATGGAACAGCAAGACTCCATTTACAATAACAACAAAAATTAAATATTTACAAACACCTTTTATAGAAGATGCATAAAAATTTCATAAGGAAATTTTTAGAATGTTCCTGAAAAACAAAAAAGTGGACCTGAACAATGAAACACTCATTTTTTAAATAATTTAACATGATAATAAAAGATTTAATGTTATAAATAGGATAGTTCTTCCAAATTCAATTTTTAAGTTCAATGACATTCCAATAGGAAACCAGCAAACTATTTGATAAAATGCATACTAAAGTTTATATAGACAAACAAAAATTCAATAGCTAGAAAAACCCAGTCAAAGAAAAACTATAAGACACAGACAATAAAACATGCCCTAAAGCTTCTCTAAATAAAACAGCATGGTTCTGGGGCATTAATGTACAAGTAGACCAGGAAAATGGAATAAAAAGTCCAGATATTGACCCAATACATGTGAAAAACTTAGTATATGATAAAGGTGGTGTCTCACATGTCCATGGTAATGATAAACTTTTCACTAGGTGATGCTGGGAGAACTAGGTAACCATTGACAAGATGATAAAGTTAGAACCATAATTCACACCCACTCAAGATTGTCCACCATTAGTACAACCACTATCGAGATCAGTATGGATGTTCCTCAAAAGACTAGAAATGGAACCACCATCTAACCCAGCTATACCATTCCTCGGTATCTTTCCCTAAGAAGTGAAGTTAGAATGCTATAATGATACATTCATGCCCACAGTTCACAATAGCCAAATCATGGGACTAACCTAGGTGTCCATCAACAGACGAATGGATAACAAAAATGTGGTATATACACACAATAAAATTTTACTCATCTATACAAAAGAATAAAATTACATCATTTGCAGGAAAATGGATGGAACTAGAGAAATTATGCTAAGTGAGATCAGCCAGTCTCAGAAAGTCAAGGGTCATATGTTTTCTCTCATACATAGAAGATAGAATGAAAATAGGAAGCAAAAGGGCTTCAGTAAAGTGAGGAGAGAAAACAGAAGAGTGGAAGGGTACTAGGAGAGGGAGGTAGGGAGGGGAAAAACACAGATTTTGGAAAGGAACAGTTTAAAGAAGGCATTCATGCAAGAAGTTTTCACTACCAATCTCATTAACTATATGTGGGGAGGGAAGAAGGGAGGGAGGTATCAATCAACATAATTTTATGATTTAAAGTATTTATATATACATACAAACACGAAGTGCCTTGACTCTGTTGGCAGTTATTTAGAGTAGAACTCACACACTGTTGTCCTCTGGGTTGAACTTGCCCACAGTATTTTACTTGGCCCATATGGTGTTTTTGTTTGTTTTAATAAGATTAAGCCAACTTGTAAAAATTGAGATATTTCACTTAGAAATATAGATTTCTGGCTTCTTGTAAAAAGGAAAACGGGAAGCAGACAGCATTGGCTGTATGTTCTGAATGGGTTTGAGCAAACCATGGTGGCCCTATCTAAACAGGCGTGGGTGCACCAGTCAGTAGCACCACTACCACTAAGACCAAGTAGAGATGTGTACCTACTTTGTCATTTAATGTCTTGATTTTACCTGTTTGATTATAGGGCTTAGGAATTTAAGCTGTCTGCTTTCAAATGTGAAACATTTGCTCTTCTTCCTTTGGAAAAATCTGAAATGTGTTTATACTTGTGTGTGTGTGTGTGTGTGTGTGTGAATTGGTGTGTAGGAGCAGTTGGTTAGAAAAATGCAAGTTGCATCTTTCTTTTCAATTTAATTTTCTCAAATACTCTAAGTACATACATTGGTGTGAGGAACACTGACATAAGACATAATATTGTAAGTACAGTTAAACCAATAGTACTTAATGCCATTTTTCACGTCTATAGCCCAGTTGTGCCAGGGTAGTGGAGTAGGTTGCAGAAGGGCCAAAGAAAGTGCCAGGAAAATGTGGGCAACATAGGATTTCTGTGGAAAGCTTACAAGAGATCAGTGACTGCTCCAAGAAGAGTTCTGTGGTGACAGGCCAAATCGGTAGGTACCACCCCATCCCTCAGTGCCCTTACCAAGCAGCACCTCCTCTCCCTCAGTAGTAGCCAGCTGGACAAGTGACACTTATCCTTTCCACAGTGCTCTGAGTTCCAAGTCAGTCCCCACTAGAGAGAGGTTTCAGATATCAGGTTGCAGAAGCAGGGACATCATCGGCATCCACTTGCTTACCTCGCTTGTGTCACCAGCATCCCAAGGAGCAACTGTCCTGGAGGATATGCAAGAAAGTAGCTTCTATAGATAACACTAAGTGGCCCTAGTTCCCAGTGTGCATCAGAGAACGCCAGCGTCCTTCAAGATAGTCTGTATCCTGACTTTCTGGCCCAGGCTTGCTCTCATTGTTCCCTTAACTTGGCTGGGTTTTGGGGAACAGAAAGAAGGCAGTCAGGGATATGGTATTTCACTGTCCATCTTTTATTTAGGGACAATAAAGATACAGCATTTAAAAAGATAGGCTGAATTTTGCTGTATTGAATATAAGAATAGAGTATCACCTAATTTATCAAACTATGGAGCACATTTTTATCCATTTCTTATCTCCTCTTCCTCCTTTTTCTTCTATTATCATATTGAACAGAGTATTATTCACAGATCACTTGAACTCTGTAATGGAAACTATCATCTGTGGCCTGTTAGTCAATTATACAAATTTAGTAAGCACATTCTGACCAAAGAACATGTTCTATATAAATTAAGGCTAAACTATGATTTTATTATTGATTCATAGTTGTTTTGTTCTGGCAAGAATGCTTCACACATCATTACATCATGGTAATGAACAACAAAAGAATTTTTTTGTTCCTTACCATGCAAAAGTTCAAGAATTCTCAGCCTTAACAAATCCAAAATTTTGATTTATTTGGTTCTCTCTCTCTCTCTCTCTCTCTCTCTCTCTCTCTTCCTTTCTTTTCCCAAGAAGATGGAGCACTGAGTAGTAGCCATATTCAGGTTGGCCTTGGTGAGAGGAGGTCCATGTTGCTGAGCTCATGTATAACCTCCATCCCAGCCGCCATGGTTACTTTATTGATGAGCCCACTGGGTAATGACAGTTGTGACTGGGGAAAGTGGCTGACATATCTAGAGAACATGTGTTCTATCTACTTGATTATTAAAATCCTTCTCTACTGAGGTCACCCTTCAGTGAACGTTCACATGAGACATAAATATCATTTTTTTTGCGCTTCAGAGAGTTCTATTCATGTGTTTCTTCCCCAAATTTCTTTGTTACCAATTTAATAATCATGTTTCTTCTAAGCAAAATGTGCAACCAGGTGCACTGACCAAAATTATGTACACTGGGAGGTTTCCCTTCACGGCAACCCTTCAGGGATTTACTAGAAAGAGGCTATAGTGTTGTAGCTGTTGACACATGCAGAACCATCTACAAACATCATCTATATGAGTCTTCTATTCCTCTTTCAACTGATTCTGGGGTATTCCTCATAAGACCTTAAGTGCTGAGAGATAGAAGGCTGTGTAGAAGGAGAGAGGAACATAGACATTTGGGGCACAGCTTCATGTACCTTACTTGTGCCTACAGGGTCTGCTCAGGCCAGACCATGTATATACCACTTTCATTTGATGACAGAATATTATTGTGAATGCCAACTTATTGGCTCGGTTTAATCAGGTCCATTGTGTTACATATTCTATGGGTTTTGACAAATTATAATGACATATATGCACCATTAAAGCACTATACAGAGGCAGGCATGGTGGCACACACCTGTAATCCCAGAACTTGGGAGTGAGACCCTGTTTCAAAAACAAACAAAAAAATTTTAAAGATTTAAAAAGGGCTGAAAGTGTAGCTCAGAGGTAGAATGCCCCTGGGTTCAATCTCCAGTAACACACACACACACACACACACACACACACACACACACACACTCACATACACTATAGAATATACACCCTGAAAAGCCCCATTGTGCCACAAATTCACCCTTTCCCTCCTCCCTAAACTCCTAGGTCTTTTACCATCTCTGTAAGTTTTGCTATTTTTTTGAATGCTATAAAATTGGGATCATGCAGTATGTAGCCTGTTTAGATTGGCTTCTCTCACTTGGCAATAAACATTTAAGGAAACTCCATGTCTTTCCGTGGCTTGATAGCTCATTTATTTTTATCACTGAAACATATCCCATGGTATAGATTTAACACCCTTTGTCCATTTACCTTTTGAAGGACATTATGGATATTTCCCAATTTGGGCAATTATGAATGAAGTTGGTATAAATATTGTGCAGATGTTTGTGGGACGGTAAGTTCTCAACTCATTTAAGGAATAGCAAGAAGTGCAATGGCTGAACTGTACAGTTAAAGCACACCTGTCCACCATCTCCCTTGGCACGACTGGGATGTGGATGGGACAGTAAGAAACTGTCAAAGGATCTTCCAAAGTAGACACTGTATTTCTTTTCCCACTGGCATCATGAAAGTTCTGTTGTTCCACATCTTCAAGGGCATTTGGTGCTGTCCCTGTTTTGGACTTTAGGCACTTTAATAGACATGCAGTGGTATCTCTTTGCTATGCTAATTTGCAGTCCCCTGATTATAATTACCTTTTCATATGCTGGTTTGCCATCCTGGTATCTTCTTTGGGAAGATATTTATCTATTTTGTCCACTTTTAAAAATGTTGCTTGTTTTGTTATTGTTGAGCTTTTAGGGTTCTTTGTACATTTTGCATACGCCTGTCTTTCCATTTTCTTAACAGTGTTTGATTTTAATGCAGTATAACTTATCAATTATTTTTGCGTGTGTGGATCATGCTTTTGGGAGTTCTTCACTTTTGAGGGCTCACTATCTTTGATAACTTATTCTGAACACATGCTAACCATTTTAGGTGCTGCTGCTGCTTTTTCTTTGTCCCCTCTGCTCTATGCTTCTAAATTTTCACTGTGTATTTCTGTTATGTGGAAATAAGGAAAAACGACTCTATTCCATTACATATTACTAATTTTGATAAAGGTAGAGGGAGAAAGTTGAATCTGAAAATGGTTTTTTGACATTTTCTCTCTCTCTCTCTCTCTCTCTCTCTCTCTCTCTCTCTCTTTGTGATACTGGGGTTTGAACCCAGGGGCATTCTACCTCTGAGTACACCCCCAGCCCTTTTTATTTTTTGTTTTGAAACAGGATCTCACTAGGCTGCTGAGAGTCTTGCTAAGTTGCTGAAGCTTGTCTGGAACTTGCAATTCTCCTGTCTCAGACTTTCAAGTACTGGGAATACAGGCAATGTGCCACCATGCTCAGCTGATATTTCTGATCTTCTTAGCAAGACCATTTTTTCTGATATTTGTGTGTGTGTGTATTTGTGTGTGTGTGTGTGTGTGTGTATGTGTGTGTGTGTGTTTGTGTGTGTGTGTGTGGTACTATGATTGAAATCAGACGCATTCTACCTCACGGCTATAATCACAGCCCTATTTTATTTTTTTATTTGAAACAGGTTTTTATTTTGAAACTAGGTTTCTGAGAGTCTTGCTAAATTGCTAAGGCTAGTTTTGATCCACAATCCTCCTGTCTCAGCCTGCCAAGTACTGGAATTACAGGTGTGCAACACCATGCACAGCTGTGTTTCCAGTATTCTTGAGAATCACCTCAATCTTAACACTTGCCTCTTTATCCTGAAATCGAATGGGTAAGAATAGGTTGATTGAATAACGCATATTCCCTGTGATCCTGTGTGGTACAAGTCTAACCCATGATTTCAAGCATTTTCCATATCATCTCCAGGATACTGTTTGTTAATGTGTGCCCTTGAATTCTAGTCAGTTATTATCATGTGTATGTTGATGTGTTGTCAGCCACACTGCTGCTGATTCCGGCAGACCACTTTGGCAAAGCCCCTGATTGGGCTGCCAGCTCCTAGTTTCCTTACCTCTATCTCACCTTCTTGTGTTATATTCTTGTGTGAACCTGCCATGAGCTTTCCACTGAGCACATGAGTCACTTATTAAAGTTTGATAGAGTTTTGAAGCAAGGCAATAAATGATGTACTTAAAGAGTCTTATAATAGTGGATTTGCAACCAAACAGAACAAATTTAAAAAAAATCTTCATATTCGTGAAGCAAAGAACATAGGGGTGCAATAGAATGCTAGTTAGCTCAAAGCCTACAAGGGATGAATCCAGCCTGGAAGAAAAAGTTTGCTGATGATTAACTTTTCTGTACTGGATCCAGGATAACCCAATAGACCCAGGATTATTCTATTTTATCTCCTGGAATATTGCTTGTTATTTGGGAGAAAGGATTTGCTTACTGTATGAATTCTTTTGTGAATGACTGTTAGTTTTAAAGAAATTAAACAATTTTTAACAGTACAAAGTTAATGAGAAATGTCTGAGTTCTAGCTACTGAATAAATCCTTAGAGACCCCCAGAACAATTACAGAAACTGGGAAGTTTGCCTCTATAATTTTATTTCTGGGTTAAATTACAAAGGTTCATATTATCCATGGCAAGCAAAGATCTGTTTTTAATAAACTGCATTTAATCTTGTGGCTTGATAATAATGAAATGAATAAATGGATAAGTCTAGGACAATAATTTGTGCACAGTTGACATTCTTTAATTTGTATTTGCTGTTTTCACAGAGACAATGAAAAAAATCTCAATAAATATCATTAGACAGTGTGACAATACCCTATTGGTTTTGGATTTAAGATATTCATTCCTCATTCTATTACAGAAGTTTACTAATAGGTAGATGGTGGTAGCTTTAATAGAATTGCTTATCATGATAGGGTAAAATATCTGATACATTGAGAAGACTCTTGTAATGGTTTGGATGTAGAATGTCCCTGTAGCCCTCATGGAAGCCAGGCAACCATGTTGGATGTGGGGCTTGGTTGAGGAGTGGTTACCAGGGATGTGACCTTGGGGATTATCTATGGTTCCTCCTCCCCCTGTTCTCTCTTCTTGCTTCTGGCCTCTGTGATGTGAGAGCAGAGCCTTGCTCTTTCAAAGAAATCTTCCTTAGAACTATATTTAGAAAAAAATACATATATTTCAGGAGGATCACAGGTTCAAGGCCAGCTGTAGCAACTTAGTAAGACCCTCAGCAACTTAGTGAGACATTGTTTAAAAAAAAAGGCTGGAAGTGTAGTTCAGAGGTAGAATATTCCTGGGTTCAATCCCCAGTGCCCCCCAAATTACATATATTAATAATGTTTTACAAAGATTGTATTATACACTTTTATGTGGTAGTTGAAATTATATTCTTTTTTTTTCTGCGGTACCGGGGATTGAACCCAGGGGCATTCTACCTCCGCGCTACACCCCCGGCCCTATTTTTTTATACTTTATTTTGAAACTGGGTCTCACGAAGTTGTGGAGGGCCTCACTAGGTAGAGAGAGAGAGAGAGAGAGAGAGAGAGAGAGAGAGACAGGGAAAGAGAGAGAGAGAGAGAGAGAGAGAGAGCTGAGGCTGGCCGCGAACCCGGATCCTCCGATCTCCGCCTCCCAAAGTACTGGGATTACAAGCGTGTGCCACCACGCCCGGCCCTAGTTGAAATTATATTCTATATGACTTTGCATATGGGACTTATGATCTTATATATAGCCTTGAAGAGCATCACTTGAGAAACATTTCATTATGGAGCTTAAGAAAAATATTTTAATCCAAAACATGATTTTTTTTAGTGCTTAAAACATATAGACTTTTTTTTTTTAGTAGATAAAACATATAGACTGAATTTTAGAACAAATCCTCCAGTGAAACTTCCTCTGTTCCAGATTCAGATAGGGAGGCCTTGACAGGCTTGGCGACCTACTTAAGGCCTCACTGCTGACAGCCCAGGGCCAGCAGTCTGGTCTCCATCTCTTTCTTCACTTCTCAGTATGCTCTCAACAAAGCCACGTGTATCTCATATTTCATATGGCACCCAGACTTGGTGGTTTGGAGTAAGAACAAGGGTATTTCCCCTTCTTGGTTAAGTATGTGTACATAAACATGGAGTACTGCCAGAAAAGAGCGCACACAACCACGCATTCCTTGTAAGTTCTTTTAATGATGGATTATGGTGTTTGGATACATAATGTTATAAATAACAAAAATGTGTGATGGGTGTGCTTCTGTCATTTCTCTAGTTGTCTGGTTGTCTTTTAGACCCTTTTCCTAAATCTGTCTTTTGGGGGCCAGGGGGTACTGGGGATTGAACCCACGGGTCTTCTACCTCCAAGCTATACCCCCAGCTCTATTTTATTTTATTTTTTTTATTTTGGAACAGCATCTAAGTTGCTGAGGGTCTCACTAAATTGCTGAGGCTGGCCTTGAATCCTCTTATTTCAGCCTCCCAAGTACTGGAATTACAGTTGTGTGCTACCTCACCTGGTTGGTTCCTTTCCCTAAATCTTGATTGCCTCTTGTAGCACAAGCTGCACTCCAGAGTCACAAAGCCTGTGCTGAGATTTTGACTTTTTAGATCTTTACCTGCTTTGACCTAGGGAAAATCATTTCACTGCTTACATAGATTATAATACCTCTTTCAGCTAGACATGGTGGTATAAACTTGTAATCTCAGTACTTGGGAGGCTGAGACAGGAAGGTTACAGGTTCAAGGCCAGTATGCTGTAATGTAGCAAGACACTGTTTCAAAATAAAAAATAATATAGGGCTGTGGGTGTAGTTCAGAGGTAGAATGCCCCTGGGTTCAATCCTCACATATAATAGCACAATAATATTTCCTTCATAAGGTAGTTAGTTGGGATAACTCATCAATAATACCAATGCAATTCCTGAAATGTAGTAGTATTTGCTCAATGTGGATGATGTTAGTATTGATGTAGATGGCAGTGCTAATGACGCCACGCTCTTCGGGCTTTTCATCCATCCTACCACTCACTGGTTTTCACTCCTTTTGCTAATACGTCATTGGCCTGACCTCTTCATATTGTCACTGTTCAGGAGTCACCTTCCCTATCTGCATTTCCTTCCTTGGTGAACTCATTTAATGCCCTGTCTTTTAACACTATCTGTATTCTGCAAACTTTCAAGATACCTGTATCTGTAAGATTTGTACAGTTGACCCCCCACATCTACAGGTTCAGCTAACTGCAAATTGAAACTATTTGGAAAACATTGCATTTGTAAGGAGCCTGTGTAGCCTTTTATCCTTGCCACTCTTCCTTAAGCAGCACAGTATAACAAGTACTTACATTACACTAGGTATTATAAGTAATCTAAAGAGTTAAAGGATACAAGAGGATGTACACAATTTACACACAAATACTAAGTCATTTAATTAATTAATTTATTTATTAATTAATTTATTTATACTGAGGATTGAACCCAGGGGCATTCTAACTCTGAGCTATACCCACAGCCCTATTTTATTTTTTATTTTGAAACAGGATCTCACTAAGTTGCTGAGGGCCTCACTAAGTTGCTGAGCCTGGCTGTGAACCTGTGATCCTCCTGTCTCAGCCTCTCAAATGCTGGGATTACAAGCGTGAGCCATCATGCCCAGCCTGAGTCATTTTATGTAAGGGACTTGAGCATCTATAGATTTTGGTATCTTTATTGGTACTGGAACCAACCCCCAGAGGATAACAAGGGACAACTATACTTGAATATTTAATATTAATCTCACATTGAAAGGGAACCAATAAGCTGGGCGCAGTGGTATAGGTTTGTAATCTCAGTACTTGGGAGGCTAACACTAGATGATTGCAGGTTCAAGCCCAGCCCCAGCAACTTAGCAAGACCCTTTTGCAACATTAAAAAAATACAATAAAATAAATGGCTGTTGTGGTAGCTCAGAGGTAGAATTCCTCTGGATTCAATCACTAGTACTATAGTTTTAAGGGAGTAAAACTTAGTCCCTTAAACTAAACCCAAACTATCAACCTCCCTGTAGTTTCCCAAACTGGATTGGGGCAGGAAACATGCATATGAGGAGGGTTTAGAGCCTGTGACCCATCTGACTCAGAAAACAACCTCAGAATCTGGAGTTACTTAAAAGCTCTTGAAAGAAACAAAGCCTTAGATTCAGTAATCAATCATTTGTCTTTTTAACCCACAGAACCTATGTATGATTAGCAAATTTTCATTTTTATCAGCCTTTATTGTAAAAGAAAACCTTTTTTATTATTGAAAACCATAACTATGAAGAGAAGAAGATAAGTCTTTCTATTAGTAATCATAAAAATTTTGGGTACATGTATTCTAGTTATTTTCTCTGCATTTGTTCTTATATCTCCAACATTTTAACATTGGAGCGCAGATCTTAGTCTTTGGACCTCTTTCATTTTCTGTCTAGATTGCTCCCTTGCTAGCCGCATCCAAATGCACTGACTTTAAATACCATCCATATGCAGACAAGTCCCATATGTGTATCTCTATTTAGATCTTCGCCATGAATTCCAGGTATGTATGTGCATATGTACATATATATGCATGCGTGTAAATATGTATGTACATGTATCTACTGCCTTTTAGATATCTCCACTGAGCTCTTGTTCCATAGTCTTATCACATTTAATGGCAATTATGTTTTATATATTTTAAAATATTTAGTTAAAAATAGAATCGTATGAATTCAAGATGATTCAATATTTGTATATATTGTGCAATAAAAACCCACACTAACCATTTTTTCTTCTATGTGTGTGAGAGAGTTAGAGAGGACACTTAAAATATGCTCTTATCAAACTTAAAGTAATCAATATATTATATTTAACTATAGTCATCCTGCTAGGTATTAGTATCCCAGAACTTATTAATTCACCCTATAGTTGAAACTCTGTACCTTTAAATTTTTTTTTGTACTGAGGATGGAACTCAGGGGCATTCTACCTCCAAGCTACACCTTTAGGCATTTTTATTTTATATTTTAAGTTGCTGAGGGTCTTGCTGGGTTGCTGAGACTGGCCTCAAACCTGAGATCCTTCTGTCTCAGACTCCAGTGTACTGGGATTACAGGTGTGTGCCACCATGATGGCTGAAGCTTTGTACCTTTTGACCAATATCTTCTCACTCCTTCCCTTCAAGTTTCTGATAACCCCCATTTTACTCTCTGTCTCTATCAGTTTGAGATTTTAAGATTTCACATATAAGTGAGATTATATGATATTTCTCTTTCAGTGTCTGGCTTATTTCTCTAGTATAATGTCTTTTGGTTTCATGCAATTATATTCTTGAAAACCCCTTTCTAAAAGCTGGGAGCTCTTCTCCACACCTCTTGTGCTTTCACTCTCTTTATCTGATCCATCAGCACAATTTCTTGGTTCACATTTCAAAATATATCTATAATCTGTCAGTTCACATCACCTGAACTGGCACCACCTTGAATCAACCACCATCATCTCCCCAGGGATTATTATAATTGCCCCTAACTCAACTGTATGTTTTCGCACTAGTTTCTTCCAGGAAACATCTAAGTTACCTTATACACCTCTCTTTCTCTCTCTCTCTCTCATTTTCTAGTGCCTACTAAATTTATTTAATTAAAACATCTCTGTCTTTCTAAATTTTAAGAATCCTAATGGCAGGAGCCCTTCTTTTATTCCTCAGTGTGTCTCTGGATCTGGCATACAGTAGGTGCTCACTAAGTGCATGTGGAACTAACAAGGATGAATGTGGAGTGCAGACTTGGGAATGCGTATGACCTGGACTTAAATAAAGGCAAAACTGAAGAGCGAAGGTATGAGTGGTAGGAGAAGCAAAGATGTGGGATAAGAGAAAGGAAGATACACTAGGAAGGAGTTTTCCAGATGACCGTGAGATTAGGCCGTTCTAATATATTAGCTGGTAGAAGCAGAGTAGTGTTGATCCTTGAGAAGTCAGAGCATGAGGTCTATCATCCTATGAAGCAGATCAAGTTAGGATAACCACAAGGGATAGAAACCAAGAGTGTGATTATCTTATGGACTCCTACATTCTAGGCCTGCAGTTAAGAATGTTAAGTATATTTATCTCATTAGATCCTACCAGGACTTCTAAGATAGGTATAGTTGAGGCAAATGAAGCCCAGAATGGTAAAATAACTTGCTCAGTGTCCAGAGATTTTTAAAAGATGTATAGCTTAAATTAAGATGTCTCTTTGACTCAAAACCTATGTTATTTCCAGTATGACTAATGAAATACTAGATCAAATGGAAGACAAAGTTATAGCAAGATGAGGATAGGAAATGGTAATCCACTTAAGTAAAAAGAACTGTGTATGCTGCAGGAATAGAAAACTTAATCAAAATACTTGAGAAATCATATTGACTCTCCTAGTTGAATAGTCCAGGGACCACAATCAGAGACCTCTTCTTCCCTGGGCTTAAGTAATGTGAGCAGGGTATGTTTTCTCTTGCCATTTTTTGACCCTGCTTTCTCTTTCTGCCCTCCTTTTAGTCACCAGATGATCACCAGAAGATTTTGAGGCTGCACTGATTCTCCTTGATTGTGTGCCTCCAGGTATAGGTGATCTCTTTCCACAGGACCTGAAAAAGCAAAGAACCCCCTTCTCCCTGATGCCACAAACTCTCACTAGTTTTGGGAGCTCACAGACATACCCCTGGGACAGCTCCTTTGGCAAGGGATAGGGAACATTGATTGGTTTAAATCTTCCCTTGAAGGGGCTGTGAGATTAATTCTACAGAATTCACATAGCTGAAAATATAAGAGGGGTTAATTCTCCAATGAGAATCTGTTGCCATGGGGAAAGTGGCCATGGGGTAGATGGTGGAGAATGAATGCTGCCCAGTTAACCAGAAATGATAACTTCATCTGGAGTAAACTTCTGTATTGATGTAGTCATGCATTAAAAACTCCTGTGCTAATCTACTCATGTTGCAAAAATTTATTGACTCTACAATGTATTAAGGCACTGTGCTAGAGATTTAATATATGGTCCAAAGCAGCACTTAGTCTTAAAGATCTCATGGTTTACTACAGGAGACAGGCGAACCAGCAATTAAGATGTGATATGAGTACTAAGTAAGCCACTTGGGAGCAATGAAAAGGCATCTAAGCAGGACTGTGAGAAGCGAGCAAGGAAAGATTTTGGGAAAAAGCTCCTGGGCTGAGAGTTTAAGGTCCAATAAGAATTAACTAGGTGAATAAGGGTATTTCAGATGAAAAGAGCATCAGGTTGAAAGGCATGCAGGTGAAAGGTGGTGCGGCTCATCTGCCAGCTGTCAGGGGTATTTTATAAAGAATCTGCTCAGAGGACTTCAGGCTTTTGTAAAATGTTCTTATGTGTGTGAGAGTAAAATTAGATGAATCTGTAGCTGGTTCAAATAGTGAACTGTGGTTGACAAATGAATTATATCTTGAGCAGTAATTTCCTTTACCCCTCATAGCTTTGTGAGTATGTTATTATTTTCTTAGGCAGAGAGCCCAGTCGCTTTACAAAGGGAGTTGGATGGGGAAAAAAAGAGGATGGGGTGGGAACACTTTTTCCTAATTACAGACCAGTTATTTTAGAAGTGAAACCTCGAAATATGCCTTATGGACAAAACTATGCCAGATCCTAACAGGTAACTCTGAAGAAAATAAATCTACTGCAGATTTTTCATTTGCAAGGTGTTCCCTAATGAATTCATTCTCTTTTCAACAAGGAAGGGAGAGAAATAAGCAGGTATAAGACCATGGAAGAGCTTTTCAGAGAAGTGAAGCACTTATTCAACTCCACATACTTTACTGTTGATCAAAAATAACCAACTCAATAAGTTTTATATGGATAGTACTATACCTGAGCCTAAATATGAATTGGAGAAAAAAAGAAAACCTTAGAAATCATCAAAAGAAAGTAATCTCATAATCCACAATAAAGAATATTGAAGGTTATTGAGTGACCTTGTTCAAGGCTCAAGCATAATTGTTTTTCTTCCTAGGCTTGACATTGGGACTATTAGTTTAAGAACTCTTCTGGGATAATGGGCCTTGCCAAACCATCATGTGGACAAACACTTTATTGGTTAAGAAAATAAAGAAGAAAGCAAGGCAAACAGTATTCTCGGGGGTGATCTCATCTCCACACACCCTGTTAGGGCCACTAGCAGAGGGAGTCCTATCTGTATAAAAGATGCCACTTTGATGAGACCATCCGTCTGGCCATTGTCTGGACCGACTCTGAGAAGCGCAGCTGGAGACATTTTGAAGATGTTTGGGGAAAAACTTTTTAATTCTGCATTGGCATAGTGCTAAAACTTTTGATGACAATGATAATTACATAGTTTTTATTGACATTACTGACATTATTTCATCACTTAAGAAAAAAGTTTGGGGAAAATTATAATGAGAAAATCTACATCAATGTATACTAATAAAAAGAAAGATACTTTTTTTATAGTTTCAGAGTTTATAGTTTTCCTTAAATGGAACTGAGTGAAGAGAATTAATGACTATTTAGAATTTAAAAAAAAAGAAAAAGAAGATAAAACGTCCTATTTATATGTGATAAAAACAAGCAAGAATTACATGTTTTGTTGAATACTATTACAATTAGCACTATACTGAACTTTTTCCATATATATTCCTATCCTGGTAGATAGTGGTAACTTGGGAAATTGTATCATTATTAAATATAAGGATGACTGAGTCTAATGCAGTAAGGTTACTATTTCCATGTCTTTTTTGTCACACATTAAGCTTAAAATGATGTACTGGGAATGAACTTTGGAGTCAGATGGATCTCTTATCCTTTGCTTTTTAACTGTGTGATGTTAAGCATGATTCTCAAACTTTTAATTGTATTTTCCCTATATATATATGAAAAGATAAAATACCTATCTCACAGAATTGCTATAGAAATTAAAAGATTATTGTAAATGTATAGTCAGTGCTCAGTTGGAATATGAAGAATTAACCAATTTTGTCTCATCATCCCAGATGTGAAACACTTATAAAAACTTAAATTGAATGACAAATATACCACTTATGGTAACTCTGAAATAATATTTGAATATTTATATTCACAGAATTGAAAACTTGGTATTAATGGACTACAAAGTCATATTCATATAGTAATAAAGAGACCAAATGAAGATAGTTGTCATTTATTTACTGAAATTTAATATTAATTCAATACACTTGTTGAGAAACTATTCTATCAGACAATCTTTTGGCTCAGAGGATGTAGTCATTACCAAGTAAAACTGAGTATTTTCTAGAAGAGAAATAAAAAATAAAACTAAGGGAAAATATATTGATAGAATTTTAAGTTGATAAATGCTACAAAGAATCAGATCTTCTGAGAATATAGATATTTATCCAAGTTTAATGAGAATTTCTTGAAAAGTTTAAATCAGAAAGCACATCTCTTAGCATGACTATGTCTTTTTCCATTTTTGCTTTCAGGGAGGTCAGCTTAGGACAAATATGTCATTGTTTTGTAGGACTTGAAAGATGGTTGTAAGAGATAATCAATACCCTTCAATGACTAAAAAAAAAAATTAAAGCTCCATATATATATTAGTCACATTTTTTTTTTTTGCAGTACTGGGGATTGAACCCAGGGGCATTCTACCTCTAAGCTACACGCCCAGCCCCATTTTTTTATTCTTCATTTTGAAACAGGGTCTCACTAAGTTGCGGAGGGCCTCACGAAGTAGCTGAGGCTGGCCACGTATCTGGATCCTCTGGTCTCAGCCTCCCAAGTACTGGGATTACAAGCGTGCACCACCATGCCTGGCTAGTCACATTTTTTTAATCTACAAGTACCAGTAGCAAGGTTCTCCAACTTCCTTTTTTTAACCAACAAAGATTTCTGGTTTTTCCTATGGGAAAGGAGAAACATCCACTAATCTTAACCTCACCTAATTCAATCAGTTTGCTATTTTTCCCTCTCTTTTCAAAAAATAAACTTAAAAAATTACAATCATACTAACTTTATATGGGCACAAACAACAAAGTAGTAGAATATCAACTTTTGCCTCAGACTGTATTTTGTGGAATCCAGTGTAAGGACTTAGCACTAATTTAACTAGGAAAAAATTCTCGAAGATCCTAGGTAGTTCATAGAATATCTTAGAGAGGTAGAGGATCAGATGTGGATGTTACACAGTTGGGAAAAACACCTATATTATACCACAGAGCTGCTCTGTTTAGAGAGTCCATGGCTACCACCAGGCAAATAGCACAACAAGTAGCGCAAAGCTTACCGCTGCATTTCTGTCATGCTACTTCTGGCAGCCCATGTGTATGCTCTCGCCCTCAGTGGAACAAACCCTAAGAGATGCCTGCTTCTTCACACTGCATTGAACTGAAGATCTGCGAGGGTGATTTGGAGTATTAGAGACAAGTCCTATGCCTCTAACTCTGACTGTAAAAGAAACTGGAGAAATGAGTTCCTAGTACCGTCTCAGAACATTGGAAATTCTCCAAACAAAAGAAGAGCTTTACAAAGCACTAATGTAGCCAAGCCTAGTGGTATACACCTGTAATGCCAGTACTTGGTAGGCTGAGACAGGAGGATTGCAGGTTTGAGGCCAGCCTCAGCACCTTAGTGAGACTCTGTCAGCCCTTAGCAAGACCCTGTTTCAAAATAAAAATAAAAAGGGCTGGGGGTGTAGCTGAAAGGTAGAATTTCCCTGGGTTCAATCCCCAGTACCAATAAATAAATAAATAAATAAATAGCTAGAGCACTAATGACTCAAAAGCAAGAAAAATGTCCACTTAAGTTTACCTTCATTGGCCAATGTTAACATAGACTTTTTCTCTCTTTTTTCCTAGAATTGTGATGAAATATGTATAATATAAAATTTGGCATTTTAACCATTTTGAGTATACAATTCATTAATGTTAAGTATAATTACATTACCGTGCAATATTCCAATGAGTATAAGATGAGCCAGCTCATTCAAAGTGTGCTTCACTATTGGTACCAATTTTGTGTTATTCATAATTATTTTATTATTTTGTTTATACTCACACTTTGTTGAGCCAAAACCAAAGAAGAAAACCATTGAAACTTATAGGTTTAAGACACAGATGGTTCAAGATACTCTAATAATGTTACCAAGTCTGTCCCTTCCTCTGTCTCTGTGTTTCTTTTCTTTCCTTCATCTTTTCTCTGTCTTTACTCTCTTTTCTTTCCTGCATCTCTGCCTGTCTTTTGCCTGCTTCCTTCTGGGTTAGCTGAACTCTCAAGAAAGCTTTCCCTAACTTCACATTTGCCAGAAGGTCACTGAGCTCATAGCATCCATATATTACTAGTCTCTAGAAATAAGCACATATCTCTTCTATGATAACTATGAAAAATACCTAAGGCTGATTAGCATGGATGTGGTGATCTGGCTATCCCCAAATCAACTCCTTCACTAGGTAGCTGGATTACAGGATGTTTATCCCTGGATGAGGCAGAGCCTGGCTATTGACAGTCTGTCATTGTGTGTGTGCTGTGATTGGAGGTTGGTTCTTAAAACAATGGGCCAAAGCGTGCCGTCAGACAGTTAAGACTGGCTCCATCCCAGTCGCTGCATAGGTTTCTGTTATGTCTTTCTTGAACTAATCTTCATTGTAGAAAGGAGGACTATTTCTTTCTACCCCATTTAAGGTTGCTCTCCCAAGGTTTTATCCAATTTCCAATATTGATAACTGGCTGTGGGAATCTTTAATCTCTTCAGAAGAGAACCCTCACTCCTATGAAAAAAGTTGTGTTTTTACCTGGCGGTCAGGACATTAGAACCATAAGAGTCTGACTTGAATCTACCCCCGGAGTCAAGGGTGTACAGTGTTAATCACTCTGCGTACAGGAAGCCAGTTCATTATTCCGGGTTGGCCTGTTTCCCTACCTAGGAACTCCTTTGAAAATCGCTTTATGAGGATAAAGTGAATACACGCATTGTGCTCACATTTCTGGTTAAAATTATGACTACAGGAAAATTCACTAGAATCGAGGAATAAAAGTAGAATGAAATAAGAACCGAAAAGAATAATCTAACCAGACAAAAATTAAGCAAATAGACAAATCGAGAATTTAAAATATACATAAGAAATAAAGCAGAATCAGCTAGGTGTGGTGGCGAACGCCTGTAATCCTAGTACTTGGGAGGCTGAGACAGGAGGATCGCAGGTTCGAGGAGAGTCTCAGCAAGTAGTGAGACTCTCATCAACTTAGTGAGACCCTGTTTCAAAATAAAAATAAAATAGGACTGGGGGTGTAGCTTGAAGGTAGAATGCCCCTGGGTTCAATCCCCAGTGCTACAAAAAAAAAAAAGAAGAAAGGAAAAGAAAGAAAGAAAGAATCAAGCACACATTCAAGATATAAAAATTAAAATGGTTGGCAACTCAAGTAATGGAATAAGATAGGTGAACTGGAGAGCAAATTATCCAAGTTGAAGTCACGATGAGGTATTTTGAAGAAAAAGGAGTAAAAGAAAGAAAAAATAAAGAAAAGAAAACTCAAAAAAGAATAAAGTGATGGAGAATATTTTTAAAAGTAAGTAGAGAAGAGGTATAAAAATCCAACTCCAGCAATTTCAGATGGGGATAAAAACAAACAGAGGAAATAATTAAAAATTAATAACAGAATCCCAAGAATATAAGAAATATTAAAAATTTAGGATTGAACGTTCTGTAGGAAAGTTGAGTTTCTCTATTAGCCTTTGCTGTGTGATTAACCACTCTTAAACTTATTGTTTTAAAAAATTATTAGTTCAAAATTCTGAGAGCTGACAACCTGAATTTGGATCTCCAGCATTTTTTTTTTGTACTCAGGATTGAACCCAGGACCATTCTAACACTGAGTTACACACCATCCCTTTAATTTTTTTTATTTTGAAATGGACTTTTGCTAAGTTGCTGAGGGTTTCACTAAATTGCTGCAGCTGGCCTCGAACTCATGGTACTCCTGTCTCAACCTTCCGATTACTGGGATTACAGATGTGCGCCAACACACCTGGCTCCAGCGTGATTTTATACTAGTCTTCTCTGGTTCACATGTGTGTTTGCAGTCAGCTGTCAAATTGGCTGGCCCTGGTTAGTCTAGGGTGCCATCACTCATGTTGGCAGGCTTCTGGTTATAAATGGGACTCCTTGGATTTTTTCCATGTGGTCTTTCCAATTGATTAGCTCAGCCTCATTCAGATCTTTACTTTGTGCTCTCAGAGTTTCAAGAATTGCAAAAGAGAGCAAGGCTGGATGTGCACAAGCTGCTCAAGTCTCTGCTTACATCATGTTTGCTAACATTTTCTTGACAGAACAAGTCATATGGCCAAGTCTAGATTTAAGAAGTAAAGAAATAAACTCCACCTTGTTAAAGAAGGAGCATTAAAGTCACAATGCTAAGGTGACATTATTGTGGTCATCTTTATCAATAACTACCCTATCAGTTAAGTAAGATAAGAGAGAATATACACTTTGAGAGGTTACAGAGAGATTTAAAAACAATGAAGACAAAGAGCCAAGTGCAAAAGCTTCTAGAAGGAAAACGCAGATGATTCAATTCAAAGAATTGAATGTACACCTATCTCAATGGTGAAATAGAGAGCTGGAACCCTTAAATATACATGGATGATAATGATATTCTGGGGTTATACAAGGGTTCAGAAGTTGAACACAAGTCCTCTTGAAAAATGCTTTGAATAATATCTCTCAAAACGGAGAATGAAAGCCGGGTGTGGTGGCGCACGCTTGTAATCCCAGTACTTTGGGATGTGGAGACCGGAGGATCCGGGTTCACAGTCAGCTTCAGCCCTCTCTCTCTCTTTCTCTCTCTCTCTCTCTCTCTCTCTCTCTCCCCTTGCCTCTCAAATACTGGTATTACAAGCATGTGCTACCATGCCTGGCTTTGGAAAAACTTTGATCACAGAACTGAGTGCACATTCTCCCCAAAGACTGCGCCTATCCTGGGCACAGAGATAGAGCTGAATTAGCTTTATATTCTAGTTATAAGAAAAAAATATTACAATGTTGGCACTGTACTATGAGGAGCACAAAGAAAATGCAACTGAAGAATGCAGAAAGAAACAATATTAAATAGCTGTGATATCACCGGGCATGGTGGCACATGCCTGTAATTCCAGTACTTGGAATGCTGAGACAAGAGGATCACAGGTTCAAGGCCAGCCTGAGCAGCTGAGACAGGAAGATCACAGGTTTGAGATCAGCCTTAGCAATTTAGCAAGACTCTCAGCAACCTAGCAAGAACCTGCTTTAAAACAAAAAAAATTAAAAAAAAAGGCTGGGGGTATAGTTCAGAGGTAGAATGACCCTGGGTTCAATCCCCAGTAATACACACACGCACTTTGCTGTGATAGTTAACAGAGTGCCACATTACACTCTCTAAATATGTATAATTTTTATGGGTTTTTGGTATCAGTTAAGAATCAATTCAAACAGAAAATAAGAAGAAAAGATAAGGTCTTATACAATTAGTTTGTATGTGTACTCACTTCTAAAACATACAGTTCTCCATCACACAGAGTCACTTTCTTGGTCTTATTTGGGCTTATTCACTTACCTTGGAAAACTATCATTTAAGGGATTGCTACAGTTCATCCTCTAGAGTTAGACATTAAATGAAATTTACAACTAAAGAACTCAGTATGTTTTCTTCATAAGTGTTTGCTATTTCTGCCTTGGAAAAGTCATCAACCCAATAGGTAGAATATTGATGTTGATTGTACCCTGTCATGGTTTAAATCTGGAATGACCCCCAAATGCTACTATGGTGAACACAGGGTCCTCAGAGGAGCAGGGGTCAAAGGTGGGGCTTCTAGGAAGTGACTGGATCCTGAGACCTCTGATCTCATCAGCAGATTAACTCGTTTGATGTATTAATCCATTGATAGCTGAATGGACTACTGGAGGTGAAACCTAGCTGGAGGAAGGTAACTAGGAGCATGCCCAGAAGGGATTACCTTGTCCCCTGCCCCTTCCTCTGCACCCCTCTTCTCTGTCTCTGCTTTCCCATTGCTATGAGGTAAGCTGCTTTCTGCCATGAAGTGCAGCCTAGCCTTAGGCCCAGAAAAATGGAGTCAGCTGACCATGGACTGAGACCTCAAACTGTGAGCGAAAAGAAACTTTTCCTCCACTAAGTTCTTCTTGTTAGGTATTTTGACCACAGAGATGCAAAGGTGACCAATACCTACCCTGTTATAGGTGGTTCAGCTCACACTAAGAAAACAAGTCTCATTTTATTAAACTTGTCTCATAAAGACTTCAGATCTACTGAATGTCATATTTGCCCATTTTTATTAATGAGCTTATGTTAATTCTTATGTATATAATAACCGGTTCATTGCCAGGAAAAATATTTTTATGTAAGCATAACCATCTATGTATGAATTAATATATGTTCTTGCTTCATCATAAACTTTCTTACAGCTAAGAAACTAATGTTTTAGGAACTGATATTTCTCCCCTGGGTAGAGTTGTTCTAGCTACTATTTTAAAGTGTTCCCAAAGGCTCATAAATTGAATAGACTATGAAAAAATATTAAACACATATTGTGTTTCATTTAAGTTTAAAAATTTAAGTAAAATTGAAACCAAAATTAAATAATGTGTATTTATTTTATTCATGTCTTAGACTCTAAGAAAATTGAAAAATTCTATGTATAAGTGGAGTAGTCATTAGTTTTATGTTAATTTAATTTTAAATTATTGTGTTAAATGATATGTGTATATTAATTTAATATTAATGTATCAAATATTAATTTAACATTAAACTAACATATTATAAAAACTAAACCACACAATCTCACATTTTTGTCAAGTTAGAATAAATTAAATTTTTTATTTCTGATTTTCTTTGAGAGTCATTAATCACCATCATTGACTTTCATTTTGGAGGAAAAAATCAAATTCAAACTTTAAGTTATATAATAGTATTGTCATAAGCAGAAAATGGAGAAAAATTAATTTGTAGAACTTTATGCCACTTTTTATAGTTTCTAAGAAGAAATTTTAACCATTTATTATAAAAATTCAATACAAGTAGAGGATGTTCTTAATGGAGATAAGTAGATTATAGGACTCATCACTAATAGTACCATATGAAACACTGTAACATGACTGTCATAAGAAGGGAGAAGACAACTTTGAGTAGGACTCCAACTCCAAGGTATTAATGAAAGAGGGTGGATATGCAGTGGGTAGACAGTATTATCTCTGTCAACTGCTGTGACACATGAGAAATATTTGAAACTCCAAGTCAGAAAGGTTTCCTGTTTTAATTTCCCCTGTGTGTATCTCTGATTAATAAAAATCTGGCCAAGAATGATTTAGTGTCATACCATATTAGCAGTGCAAACATAATCAGGTTATTTGTTGAAATTTAGAAGACCTAGAGAATTAACCTACAGTCCATCAGCCATGTCATCGCCATAGATAGAGTTCTATACATGAGGTACCTTATATAGGTCTTGCGATACACTAGTAAATATTTATTATCTTCAATTAAAGTTAATTAACAATCTTTTCTTGGAACGGAGTCTCATATGTTTAATACCATAAGACTCCCACCTTTGAAAAGTCTTCCTTAACTGTGACAGGGATTTATATTCGTAGGAGCAAAATGTAAGTATCAGATGGAAAGTATAAGATTTCATAGTTCTCTGTCATTTGGACATGTGCTTCACTTACAGAAATGAATTAAGAAATCATTGTTAAGAAGCTTCTACACCGTGGATGTACAGGTTGTAGGCCTTAGTGTGATAGGGTGCTGATGGAGTGCTGCATGGTCTTCTGTGTTCACATTTTATATCATTATGAAAATTCTGTAGCATTTATACTATTGAATTTTTAAAAATATTGATTGTTTCACTATGTACATAATTTATATTATAAAGTCTTTTTATTTTACATTTTTTAGGTTTACAGAAAAATTGCAAACATATTACAATTCCCATATAATACATATCCCCTATTGCCAACATCTTATATTGATATATTTATCTTAATAATCAATACTGATAAATTATTATTCAAGTCCATATTCTATTCAGATTTTCAGATTTCCTTAGTTTTACTTAATATTAATACCTTTTTTCTTTTGGTCCCAGGATCTCATCTTGAATATCACATCACATTCAGCCATCATGTCTCCATAGGCACCTCCTATCTGTGAGAGTTGCTTAACAAGATTTTTCTTGTTTTGATGACCAATAGTTTTGAGGAGTCCAGTTATATATTTTATAGAATACTCCTCTATTAGAATTTGTCTGTTGTTTTTCTCATGATTGGAATGGCCTTGTAGGATGTTGGGAGGATATTTATCATACAATATCAAGGCTGCATACTTCCAACAGGAGTTATCCCTGTTGGTATTGACCTTGACTACCTGGGTATTTGTCAAGTTTCTCTACTTTAAAGTTATTTTCCCCTTATTCATACTATACATTTTGAAAGAAAGTTGGTATGTATTGTTCCTAGTGATTTAAGGAGTGGGGAATAATGTTTCAACTCTTTGAGATGAAGTATCTGCAATAATTATTTAGATGATGTCACATGTGTTTTAATAATGTTTCCAATTTCCTTTCTCGCCGGGCGTGGTGACGCATGCTTGTAATCCCAGTACTTTGGGAGGCAGAGAACGGAGGATCCGGGTTCGCGGCCAGCCTCAGCTCTATCTCCCTCTCTCTCTCTCTCTATACTTAGTGAGGCCCTCCGCAACTTCGTGAGACCCGGTTTCAACATAAAGTATAAAAAAATAGGGCCGGGGGTGTAGTGTGGAGGTAGAATGCCCCTGGGTTCAATCTCCAGTATTGAAAAAAAAAATTCAATTTCCTTTCTCACCTAAAAAAGGAAAAAAAATATATGAATCATATTTTTATTTAAAAATAGAATTAGAAATTGCACATGCCTTAAAATATAGCACTGCAAAAAATTACCACAAATAATGTTTAATTCCAGAGGAAATAGGAGAAAAACTAATAACCTAGAAATGTCATCTACACTTCTGAGCAACAAGTGGGTCAAAGAAAAATTTTTTTTTTGTACTGGGGGTTGAACTCAAGGGATTCTACTTCTGAGCTACACCCTCTTTTATTTTTTATTTGGAAGCAGGGTCTCACTAAGTTCCTGAGGGCTTCACTAAGTTGCTGTGGCTGACCTTGAACCTGCAATTCCTCTTGTCTCAGCCTCCCATGAACTGGGATTACAGGTGTGCGCCACCATGCCCAGCTCAAAGAAGAAATTAAAAGGTAATTTAACAATGTTTTGGGAAAAATACAAATGGAAATACAAAATAGGAATTGGAAAAACAAACAAATAAACAACAACAGCAATACAACAAAAAACACATAAAGACCAATTCAGCAAAAGGAAGAAAATAATAAACATCAGTAGAAAAAGTCAAAGAGCCGGGCATGGTGGTGCATGCTTGTAATCCCAGTACTTGGGAGGCTGAGACAGGAGGATCACAGGTTCGTGGCCAGGCTCAGCTACTTAGTGAGACCTTCTGCAACTTAGTGAGACCCTGTCTCAAAATAAAGAATAAAAAATAAGGCTGGGGGTGTAGCTCAGAGGTAGAATGCCCCTGGGTTCAATGCCCAGTACCGCAAACAAACAAACAAACAAACAAAAAAAAAAACAAAAGAAAAGGTCAAAGAAACTCAGAGCTAGTTTTGGAAAAAAGAAAAAGGAAACTTTTAGCTAAACTAAGAAAATAAGAAAAAGGACTCAAATAAAATCAGAAATGAAAAGGGAAACATTACAACTAATACCAAAGTTACGAAGGTTCATAATAGACTAATAAATAATTGCATGCCAACAAACTGGATAGCTTCAAAGAAATGGATAAGTTCCTAGACCTGTACAATCTACTAAGACTAAATCATGAAGACATAGAAAATCTTAATGGGCCAATAATGAGTAAGGAGACTGAATGAGTAATAAAAACTATACTACAAAAGAAAATTCCAGGGCCTATTTGCCTCACTGCTGAATCCTATCAACATATAAAGAACTAATACCAATCCTTTTCAAAAACTGCAAAAAGTTGCAGTGAAGAAAACGAAGAAAAGGAAATATTTTCAAACGTGTTTTACAAATCCAGTTTTACCCTGATACCAAAGCCAAAGACCCTACAAGAAAAAAAGAAAAATTACAGACCAATATTCCCGATGACATTACCCAAAAATTCTCACCAAATAGTAGCAAACTGAACTCTACGGTACATGAAAGAGATACATTCACCATGATAAGAATTATCTGAGACATTTTCAACATATATAATCTATAAATGTGATACATTTATACATTACACATTAGCATTTACATTAACAAAAGGAAGGACAAAACCTATAAGATCATCTTAAGCAATGCAGAAAAAGCATTTGAAAAAATTTGCCAGTTTTTCATGAAATCAACTGCTAAACAAACTAAGTGTAGCAAGAATGTACCTCAACACAATAAAGGCTATATACCACAAACCCACAGCTAACACCAGACTTAATGAGATGACCCAGGATGGAAGACAAAGGTGACCATTCTCACCACTTCTCTTCAGCAGCGTGCTGGAAACTCTAGCCAGAGCAATTAGTCAAGAAAAAGAAATAAAAGGCATCAAATAGGATAGGAAGAAGTTAAACATCTCTACTTACAGATGACATAATCATATGTGTATGATTATGACATATATATTGCATAATCATTATATATTATGATATTGTGACATATCATTATATATGACATAATCATATATATTAATTATAATGAATCCACAAAAAAACATTAGGATTAATAAAAATATTTAGTAAAGTTTTAAGATACAAAACAAGCATGCAAAATTCAGTAGCATTTCTATATGGTAATGATGAATTGGAAAAAATATTGAGAAAATAATACCATTTCCAATAGCTATAAAAAATAAAGTACTTAGCTGGGTGGCTGGGTGTAGTGATGCATGCCTATAATCCCAGTACTTTGGAGGCTGAAACAGGAGTATAGCAGGTTCGAAGCCAGCCACAGCAACTTAGTGAGACCTTGTTTCTAAATAAAAAATAAAATTGTTCTGGGTATGTAGCTTGGAGGTAGAATGCCCCTGGGTTCAATTCCCAGCACCATGAAAACAAAACAAAAATAAAAAACTTAGGAATAATTTTGACAAAGGAGATGAAAGGCCTGTACACTGGAATCTATAAAACACTGATGAAGGAAATAGAAGACATAAGCAAATGTAGAGATATCACATGATCATTAATCAGAAGAATTAATATTGCTAAAATGTCCATACTGCCCCAAGTGATCTATGCATTCAATGTAAGCCCTGCCAATATTCCAATGGCACTTTTTACAGAAATAGAAATAACATCCCTAAAATTCATATGAAACCACAAAAAACCAAATAGTCATAACAATATTGTATGAAAATAAACCTGGATGTTTCATATTACTTAACTTCAAAATATGCTACAAAGCTAGGGTACTGGCATAAACACAACACAGTCTAATGGAACAGAAGAGAAAGCCCAGAAATAAATCCATGAACTTTGATCAGTCGATGATGCCAAGGTTACACATTGGGGAAAAGACAGTCCCTCAAATAAAGCTGTTGACTAAAGTTGATTTTCATATGCTGAAAAATTTAGACCTTTATCTAACAGCATGTACAATAAACAATTCAAGATAGATTAAAAACATAACTGTCAGATAAGAACTCATAAAACTTTCAGAAGAAAATAGGAAAAAACTCCATGACATTGGTCGGGTGATATGCTTTTGTTTTTTGTTTTGTTCTGTTTTTGATAACACCAAAGCATAGACAACAAAATAAAAATTAGACAAATGGGATTACATCAAATTAAAAAGCTTCTACACAACAAAGAAAACAACAGAATAAAGAGACAACTGATGGAAGGGGAAAATATTTTCAAACCATCCATCTGAAAAGGTGGTAGCTGTTTCATTTGTGACAACATGGATGACTGTGGAGGACATTATGCTAAATGAACTAAGCCAGACACAGAAAGACAAATACTGCATGATCTTACCCACATGTGGAATCTTAAAGAGTTAAACTCATAGAACTACAGAATACAATGGTGATTTCCATGGGCTGAAGGGGGGATTGGGAAGATGTTGATCAAAGGGTAAAAGTTTACCGTTATGAGATTAACATGGTCTGGGGGTCTAATATACAGCCTGAGTGGAAAGGCATGTGTTGGTTAATTTGATTATCACTTTACAATGAATACATGCATTAAATCGTCACATTGTACATGTTGAATATATATAATCTTTATTTTTCCATTAATTATTAAAAATAAGAAAACACTCTGCATTCCTGTTACTGAGATTTAAGGCTGAGTAGCTTCCACATGCCCTCTTCTTTCTTTGTTTAAGGAAGCTAAAATCTGGTTCCTTATGACCTCACCTTCCTCATATAACCCTTCACACAGTAACTAATGGAAAACACTGGGGACTAAGTAGCTTTCCATGTGTGAGACATGGAGATGGTAAACGTGTCTTGCACATTGCAACTCAGCAGCTGGCACTATGGGGGCTGTTATTTATAGAGGAAAACCTCGAAGGCATGCTTCATTAGAACTGCAGCCTTCCAGCCTCTGATAATTTGGAGTGTCAGCAAACAAGCACTTCAGCAAGGCAGAATTGCAAGGAAAATGGGAATTTGACTAGGAACTATGGACCTCCACTTGTCTCCCAACTAACAGTATGTCGAGGCAGGTGGACATCTACAATCGCACACTACTGTGGTTTGAATATGGTTTGTGCCACACAGGTTCAGGTGCCGTGAGTTTGGTTCCCAGTGTGGTGGTGGTGAGGTGGTGGAACCCTTACGATGCAGAGCCTATCGGGAGATGGTTATGTCATGGAAGGGATTAATGTTAGGCTCACAGAGTGAGATGGTTCTCACAAGAAGATTGTTATAAAGTGAGGCCCCCCTGCACATGGCTGCTTCCTTTTCTACCTCTTTACCATGCTGTGATGTAGTCAGGGGAGACCTCACCAGAGGCCAAACAGATGGAGCTCCCTGGTCTTGGACTTTCAGCCTCCAACATGGCAAGCTAAATAAACATTTTCCTCATAAAGTACTTAGCATCAGGTGTTCTGTTTTAGCAACAGAAAATTGACGAACACACATAGTTATGAGGTACGGAAAAATCTTACAAGGACATCATATGCTATGTATTGACAAAGTAAGTCAATATATTTCACCAGGTTTGAATAAGGAAAAATAATGTGTACTTGAAATCTGGTTGCTAATTACATGGATCAGGGAGAGGGTGGTAAAGGGTTAGTGAAGGAAAATAAGCTATCTCTGAAAAATGTACTATGGAGTGAAAAAATTCAAAACACTTCTTGAAGTTCTCAATGGGTTCAAAGTATTATGAATCAGGTGTAGCTCCAAATATAGAATAAACTTAGGTCAAGATAAAAGATAAGATAAAAATAATAATGATTTTGAAAGTTTTTATAAATAAAATGGAATAAAGGCCCCAAAGCACAAACCCTGGATCCCAGTGGCATTCTACCTCTGATCTACACCCCAGCCCTTTCTATTTTATTCTTTTGAATTTTGAAACAGGATCTCACTAAGTTTCTGAGGGTCTCACTACATTGGTGAGGCTGTCCTTAAACCTGCAATCTTCCTGTCTCAGCCTCCTAAGTACTGGGATTACAGATGTTCACCACTGCACCCAGATGGCTTTAACTTATTTGAACTATCTAAGTTTCACATTCTTTTTCTCTAAAATGAAGATAACAATAATATTTAATTCACTTGGATTGTTTTTAAAGTTATATAAGTACTTATTTACAAATGCCTGGTGCATTATAAGCATTTGATAAATATTTGCTTTAATAATTTGAAGGGACTGCAAGAAATCTAAAACTAAAATATGCACAGAATGAAAATTTAGTATTTTATATGATAATAAAAGTCATTAACAGTATAGAAGAGAATCTTCACAACCTGGGGGTAGACAATAGTTTCTTAGGATAAAGAAGCAAAAAGTGTAGATAAGAAATTTGATAGCTTGCAATTCATCAAAATTAAAATCTTATCATCTTTTTTTGCAGTACTGGGGATTGAACCCAGGGGCATTCTACCTCCGGGCTACACCCCCAGCCCTATTTTTTAATCTTTATTTTGAAACAGGGTCTCACTAAGTTGCGGAGGGCCTCACTAAGTAGCTGGGGCTGGCCGTAAACCCGGATTCTATGGTCTCAGTCTCCCAAGTACTGGGATTACAATCTTGTGCACCATGCCTGGCTTATTATCTTTAAAAGAATACATGAAGAAAAGCAGAAAGGCAAACTGAAAACTAAGTAAAAAAAACTGTGCAATCCAAATATTTGACAAAATATTTATATCTATAATATATAAAGAACTCATAAATAATAACTGAAACAACACAATAAAATGGGAAAATGACTTGAATAAACATTTCATAGAAGAAGATATGTGAATGAATAATAAATATAAGTTTCTTAACATAATAACCTATAAAAATTAAATCAGAATGATATAGCATTACATATTCACTAGAATGGCTAAAAATGAAACAAAAATAAGAACCAAAGTATATTTTTAAACAAGGGGAACAATTAGAACTCTTATGAGTTGCTGGCAGCAATGTCAAATGGTCCAATCATAAGCCGGGAGTGGTGTTGCATGCTTGTAATCCCAGTAGTTGGGAGGCTGTGACAGGAGGATCACATGTTCGAAGGTAGCCTCAGCAATTTATTTTTTTTCTTTTTTCTTTTTTCTTTTTGCGGTACTGGGGATTGAACCCAGGGGCATTTTACCTCTGAGCTACACCCCCAGCCCTATTTTTTATTCTTTTATTTTGAAACAGGGTCTCGCTAAGTTGCAGAGGGCCTCACTAGGTAGCTGAGGCTGGCCACGAACCCGGATCCTCCGGTCTCAGCCTCTCAAGTACTGGGATTACAAGTGTGCACCACCACGCCCGGCTAGCCTCAGCAATTTAACAAGGCCCTCAACAATTTAGTGAGACCCTGTTTCAAAAGTAAAAATAAAATAGGGCTGAAGGTGTAGCTCAGAATAGAATGCCCCTAAATTCAATCCCCAGTACCACAAAAACCAAAACAAAAACAAAAACTCAAAAAACAAAAATGGTACAATCATTTCAGAAAATATTTTACCTCAAAATAAAACCATATGTCTATACAAAGCCATGTACATGAATGTTTAGTAGATTTATTTATTATCACCCCAAACTGGGAACAACCTATGTGCTCATCAATAGATGAATTATTTAAAAAATAATTAAATACTACTCAGCAAAAAATAGGAACACATTTATAATAAATAGAACAACTCATGCATCTCAAAACCATACTCAAAGAGGCCATGCATAAGAACATATATACTACTATATTTTTCTTGAACAGGCAAAACTAATCCATAGTGATATAAATGGAGTAGTAGTAGGTTGTTTGGGGTCAAAGGAGGGGATGGGATTGATTATCAACCATTGAGATAATATCCTGATCATTATGGTGGTGATGTTTTGACTTTTGTCAAAACTCATTCACTTTAGATGGGTTCTTATTATTTTATGTAAATGTTACCTCAACAAAAATATTAAAAATGTTTTTAGAATGTCATTTATATACAGCACAAGTATAAAGTTAAATATTTTATAAGAAGAGTTCATAATATGCCTGGACTTAACAAAATATAACACACAGTTTGTTTTCCTGAAGGAAGTTATTTGACAAAAAACTCTTTTTACCAAGAAAGAAAGGCAAATTGAAGTCTTGGGGTCTTTCAAATGTTAACTACAAGTTCTAGGCCTATGCAAATAGGCCTGTATGAGAAAGTCTGTTAGATACAGTTTGATTATTTCTCTGTAAAATGTCTGCTCTACTTCACAAGGGTTGAGAGGCTAAAATAAAATGAAAAAACAGATGAAATGTAGCATATATCTGATTTTGATCGTTGACAACAGTCACAAAAGTGCACACAAATGTAAAAAATGAGAATGGTGTATTATAGAAAGCCAATAATTCAATAATCTGGAATTAAATCACACTCTATACATTAAAGAAAACCAAAACCAGGTGTGTTAGCCCACAACTATGATCTCAGTACTTGGGAGGCTGAGACAGGAGGATTGTAGTTTCAAGGACAGCCTCAGCAACTGAGCAATGCCCTCAGCAACTTAGTTGCCCTTAGCAACTTTTATTTGACCCTGTTTCAAATAAAATAAAAATAAAATAGGGCTGAGGTTTTAGCTCAGAGGTAGAATGCCTCTGTCTGAGTTCAATCCCTAGTACCTTGGATTAAAAAAAAATAGAGAGAGAAGAAAACCAAGAAGTGGATGATATGGCTGAGTAGAGAAAATTGGGTTGTGTAAAGGTGGTCCAACTTTTCATTTTAAATAGAAAGGAACTAAGATATCAGACCATATCTGTGATAGTTCTGGAAATAATATTTCAATTTAAAATGTTAAAATTGGAAATGAGACACACATATCATCCAAACTCTGAAGAAAACAAGAATAAAAATAATATAATCCAAGTAGAAAAGTCCATATGAGAAGGAAATACAGAAACATACAAAACAGAAAGAATAAAATAAGATGAAAGTCATAAGAAAAAATCTGTCTGATGAAGCAATAATGGGCAGTGAGTGAAATTCTCCAATTGCCATGTGAAAATGCATAAGACAAACAGAGAAGCACTTCGAATTCAGAAATAAGTGATTTATTTATTCTTCCACCTTAGAAAATGCATGTTAATAAAATGAATATTATATTTATGCACCAGAAGTAAATGATGAAGAGGAAGAAAGGAGACAGGAGGAGGAGAAAGACCATAATCAACAGTGTACACCATTTTAGGGTGTTGGCCTGACTTTCTTGGGGAGTAGCTGTAATCTACTGGCAGCTTTTCCTTTCTCTTTAGGAGACTGTCCAGGCAGAAAGGGTCAAATATTGTCAAAGACTTTCTTATTTTTCTTTTAATAAGTGATAGCGAGTGTATACTTAAGATGCCCCATCTTAAGTATACACTGGAGGAAGAAGAGAGTAGAGCATCTAAAGCCCCCAAAGCACAACAGTGATACTGGGCACAGATCAAGCAGTTTTTAATTACAGAAAACACCTCCCGGCTCTATGCCCACTATGCATGAAAAAGACAAAGGTGACACCAGACTCTGCCATGTCCTCTAACGGCTTAGAATTTTATTGTGGAGATGGATTGGCCACCTATGTGTAAGAAGCAAGTATATAGTGGGAAACATCAGATGGTTATAAGTTTAGAAGGACAGTTCTCAGTGTCAGCTGCTCTTCAGAACAGCTTCATAGAAACGAGAGTACTTGGAATATGGTCATGGTGCATAAACAATGCATAAACTCCCAAGTCAGTGATACCACTGTGGGTTGGCAGTGTGTTGACCCTGGGAAGATAGAGGGGTGTGGTGGCAGCCTCAGGTAAGATGAGAGGCGTTGAATAACAATAAGGGGCAGTGGAAGCACCTGGTGCAAGGGGGGGTGCTGAGCAACTTCTTTTTAAGTGATGGTAAGCCAATAAGTTTAGGAACTTATGAAGAAGAGTGGGAAGAAACAAGAGAAACTAGAAAGGCAGAAGTAGCAAGTTGGGATGGGGTGGCAGAGAATAAGAATATTCAGGGCATAAGGCTTGATCTAATCTTCAAGGGAGACTATGGAAGAAACTGGGTAAACATTAGCAAATGTTGACTGCAGAGCTACCTGTCTCCCAGAAGATAGATAGATAGATACAAAGATAGATAGATAGATAGATAGATAGATAGATAGATAGATAGAGAAGGATTGTATGTGTGCACATGTATAAAATATCCATTGTGTTAGTCAGCTTTCTATTACTGTAACGAATACTTGGGATAATCCACTTATAAAGAAATATGGCTAATTTTGGTTTACAGATTTGGAGCTTTCAGCCTATGATCTATTGGCCCCCCGCTTTTGGATCATGATGGGGGGTGTAGTGGAACAAAGCTGGGAATGAAAGAGAGGAAGAGGAAGGGGATGAGGTCCCAATACTCCCTTCAAGGGCACACCTCCAATGACCAGAGCACTCTCACTAGACCCTACCTCTTAAAGTTTCCACAATCTCTGAGAATAGCTCCATGAACTGGGGGCCAAAACTTTTACATCCAAGCCACAGCATGCATCTAGGAATTAGTGGGTAATTTTCCATAAATTTGTATCCACTAACAACAGTATCTCTCTAGCCATAGCTCTTAGCTAGCTGAAAGGGAATAAAGAGAAAGGAGATGTGTAGCTCTTGGCGACTCTAAGGATTATTTCATCAACATTAATCAACCTGTACAGGACAAATGACATCAGAGTCTGTAGAAATAATAAAATTAATAATAAAATTTGCACATAATATAAGACCCATGAACTATGAAAATGATTTTTATGAATGTAATAGTTCATGGATAGAGAGCTACTACGAGTTTGACATGGATCATTCAGGGGTAGATCTGTTTTAAAATGTCTCAGCTGTAATAAATATTCCTTAGGTCCTGATTCTTTTTGCATATTTTTTGGTCTCCTAGAGGCTCTTTACAATTGGAGGTCCATAAAAACAAATGGGTTAATGATCCCCAACCACAAGAATTCTGCCTTGAAATAAAATACCATTCTTGCAGCGTATGTCCAAGGAACCACTGAGCCTGGCCACATTTTTAATGCTGCAATCATCTTAGATTAATTTTCTACCATGCCAAACTAAGAAAATCCCAATACATATTTCTTCTAACTTTGTATATTTTAAGTGAAGTTTCATCCATGTACTTTGAATTTATTTACTTTACATTTATATCATCAAATATTAGTTTTGTGAGCTTTTTGATGTAGAACCAATTTTAGCTGCTTTCTCAATAAGGTATGTTTCAATAATTTCCTCTCTTAAGAATAGGAGGACTTGTTTTGCCAAAGACAAATGAACTCTAATATGCAAAGCTTCAGGTTTGATCTGTAACTAAAGCTCATGTGATTTGCATATCTAGAATTACCTTCTTTCACTAGTACTCACATAACTGAAACTAACCAGACTCAAGATCCTCCTGCCAGATGCTAAACAACCAAGGGCTTTGGCAATGGCCATTGAAAAAACTCCAGCAAAGAAATGCAGAGCTCTTCAAAAACACTGGCAGTCTTGACCGAAAATGAAATTTCCCCCGTGTTTAGTATGTCTATATTGATGCCTAAGAAAATTATACAATCTAACATCATCCTGTCTGAAATGTCAAAGAATTATCATTAATCATTAAAGGCTAAACCTTAAATAATTCTAGGTTTTCTAAGTAGCCCAGAATGGAATTTTCCTAGGAAGTATTTGACTTATATACTTATGTAGTATTATCACACTCTACATTTTGAAGTAGTATGTTACCCCTATTTTTTTTTTTTTGCGTTTTGAGTAAAAAAGTAGCAGAGTACTTTTATGAGTCTAAAAATTTCACTTTATACAATTCAATGGAAATTCCTCAACTCTGCTAGGGAATCCTGGGATTTGGTCAACACATCTAAATTTATCTTCATTACTTTTGTGATGTGTGAGTGTGTGTGGGGGGGTACTAGGGATTAATCTCAGAGGCATTCTACCTTCGAATTATCCCCCCAGATATTTTTATTTTTGTTTTGAAACAGGGTCTGTTTGACCCTGTTTCAAAACAAAACAGGGTTTGTTTTGAAACTAAGTTGATGAGGCTGGTCTTTAACCTCCAATCCTCCTTTCTCAGCCTCCCAAGTGCTGGGATTACAGGTGTGCATCACCATCCTTGGCTACTTGTGTAACTTTATTTACCTTAATATTAACCTTTTGCTTTATTTTTTTATAGTGAACATATTTGAAGTAACAGAGCATGTAAACACATGGAAAAGAGAAACGATTGGGTACTCAGTTTTGGAAAAGAAGAGTTTGAACAAGTTTCTTTGCTAAAGTTTTATTTCCAAAGTTTATTTGAAATGACATATTAAGGGATTGAGGCTAATGTACAGTCATGACTAGGGGAAATATATTAATGATAAAAGATCGGGAGCTAAAATGTTTTTATGAATGACAAATTACATGATTTAAAATCCCCTATGAAAAGAATTAAGTCTTCATATCTTATAAGGGACAAGAATCTTATCTTTGAAAAGGCATCCATTTCTTCTGTGTAAATAGGTGAAGAACAAATGAGAAATGCCAATGTGCTGTGAAGCATTTGTAAGTATAAGATAGAGAATTTAGGAACAAATCATTCTATTTGAAATATGAATTATCCACAGCATAACGATATACACAAACTTTTTGTACTAGCCTGTTTTTTGGAGACTGGATGTATGCTAAGAAATGAAGACAATCATTAGCAATCAGGGAGATGCAAATCAAAACTACTTTAAGATTTCATCTGACCCCAATTAGAATGGCAAGCATTAAGAAGTCAAACAACAACAAATGTTGGCGAGGATGTGGGGAAATTGGGACTCTTCTACACTGTTGGTGGGATTGCAAACTAGCTCAACCACTGTGGAGATCAGTGTGGAGAATCCTCAGAAAACTGGGAATGGATCCACCATATGATCCGGCTATACCACTATTGGGTATCATACCAAAGGGACTGAAACTAAAAAACAACAGTAATATATGCATACCCATGTTCATAGCAGCACAATTCACAGTGGCCAAATTATGGAACCAACCTAGATGTCCATCAACAGATGAATGGATTACAAAATTATGGGAAATACACACAATGGAATTCTACTCAGCAATAAAGAAGAACAAAATAACAGCATTCGCAAGAAAATGGAAAGATCTGGAGAGCAT